>BMAW01016158.1:1140289-1156206 GCA_019974015.1 Nephila pilipes
ATATATATATATATATATATATATATATAGTTAAATTATAAGTTAAATATAGTTAAATTATAAATAAGTTATAGATATATACCAAATAATCAATCAATAACACACAAAATATCAATAAAATCCTTAAAAAAAGTGGAGTGTTTTCAACAGGAAAATATAAGATAGAACTATATTCGACTAGGGAACAATTCGTTAATATTTATTGAACCAACAAGAGTGAAATCGGAAAAAGCTTTTTTCTATGCTTGAATTATTTTGTCCAAGTTCCTTACATGCTTATTTTTTAAAATATGTTGACAAATACGTAATATATTTAAATATATATTTTATAATTCTTTCAGAATGAAAAATTATTCATATATAAGTACAATCTATAATTTGTTATATAATGTTGCTGAATTTTATTTGTATTATTTATGTTCCGGATACAATTTATTTACACATACTTTTATCACAGTATACAAGAATCAAATAAAATACCTTATTACTACGAATTTTTATTTTATACTCTTGGCTTAAAGAATTCTCTATAATTTACCGGTACACTGGTTTTGCTTGAAAATTTTATCAAATTACCAATAATAGAAACATCGGTAAATATACAATCACTAGTTCGTACATGACGTGTGTTTGTAACGCGAGGTGAGATTTATTCATATTTAATATGAAGAGCCTCTCCTTACTCGTTATTCCATTTTACAGACATTATCAGAACTTTACCTAAACTTCGCTTACCACTCAGCTCTCTACTGTATCATCTTGTTATTATTGCCCTAAAATAAAATTCTTGAAAAAAATTTAAAAAAATATATTATAAGAGATTCAAATTTTGATTTCAAAGCTATTTTTGAGGATACGGTTATCTAGAGGTTAAGGTATCAAGCTTCTTAGCCTGCGATATTTATATTAAGTAATGGGCTCGAATTCTGATTCCATTTAGAATCTGTTGGGTGAAATAATGTAAACATTGTACATTAGAGGAAACAGGTCCTTAAAGTCCTCCGACGTGTAGTGGCCACGGTAGCGAGCGATCATTGAAGCGAGCTCGAAGCAGCATCGTTTCGTCGAATCGGGGTTTCGTGTCCTGATACCACTAAAGATCCACCATGTAGCGGAGCTAATGCACACCAAATCTATCGAGCCTCCAATAGGCATGGTGTGGAAGCTTGAAGTGGGAGACGAATCCAATGCGTACGCTTCAAAACCGCAAACTTTGATCAAATGTGAAAAAAGCCATCACATATGATTCAACTGATTCCTCTTCATATGTCATATGCTGCAATGCTGTTCAACATTTATTGCATGCAAAGTGTCATAACGTGGGAGGGCGGACACAACGAAAATTTGTAAAATATGAAAATGTTTTCTTTGCTTTTATAATTATTTTCACTTTTTTTTTTCTTGGTCATTTCCTAACGCCGCTGTTTTTTTTTTTTTTCCCGTCCCTACAAATAGTGTCCCAACTTCATTTTGCGTGAAGATCTCGTTTCAGTAACAAAAATAGGAGTTGCCATTTGAAAATTTCAAAATTTTGTTACTGTAACCGTAACTGTGAAAGCTGTCTAGTTGCTTTTTCGCATCATTTCGCATCTTCGTATACGTTATAACACCTGCATTCCAAATTTTATTCAGTTCCCTCAAATGTAACGCTTGCTACGGGGTCATATATCAGAGGGGGGGGGGAATTTTCAATCACTTTGTATCAACGAGGTGGTGCGTGGAAATTAGGCAAGTGAGATACCCGATTAGGTGCTATTCTCATCACTTGACGGTGCTTCAAAATCACGACGCCAGTCACCAATAGTTCTCGCTTTGCTCTGCCATGGTGTCATTTCACAATATATATTATAAATAATTTACAATATTCTTCAAAATAAAACCCTTCACTAATAGAATATAAAGCTTATTATCCTACGGTTTTTAAAACTTTTGTATGATCATGACCTGATAAATTCCTTTTTTTTTTTTTACATGACAAGTGCCCAGTTTCGATTGATGTTTTCTTTTCGTAATGACCTGATTCCAGTTCTATAAAGCTCACCATAGAGTCAAGGACCGACAGTTGAGAAATTCTGCTTCATCTATTCAACATATTGACAAATCTCCAATCAAAATTATTTATTTCTACATAAAATAAAAAATGAACAATATCAAAAAACTTTTAAGGAATTAAATGTAGCAATTATTCAAGAGAAAATCTAGAATTTCAAACGATTATTTCAAATGTATAAGACTCGCTAGAGGTTCCAATGTAAAAAACGGATACCCTCTTACTCAAAAACCTTCCTTTCTATCTTATACATTAGAATTAATGAATAGTTAGTTCTACTATGATAAATGATACGAGTAAGAAGCGGTAGAAAATCCTGTAGTAACTCCCAGGGGTTTCTCTTCCATATACAAGCAATCATTCTTGAGAATACTTCGTTAATATTTTTTGTCGACTTCTGTACGATGAAATTCTTTTTCCAGGAGAGAATACACTCTTATTCATGAGTCATAATCCTAAAACCCGGTATATTTTTTCTGATGATTTAAGTCTTCATCCAAATCACATTCATATATATTACCTTTTATAAATTTTTATAGTTCACTACTTACTTAAAAAATTTTATTCGAGTTTTGATTTCATTGAAATTTCCTTTAACGTCAGAATATGATGATAAATTTAACAATCGAAAGATATTAATACAGTAAAATCAGATCACGATGTACAGGTCTAACTGAAGAAATCACAAAGCCTCCCATCCTCTCTTTGATTTTATCTCTGCAACTTGTTATTGTAATTACATAGAAATATTCATTCTTAATAATTCGTGCCATATCATTAGGATATCGAATGAAAAAGAATTTAGCTTTTTCTTGACTTCATTTCTCTTTATGCTCAACCCATAGGTAATTAGATTTTATATTAAACTTCTTTTATCCTAGTTTCCATTGTTGTATATCGGTATATGGAAGGTATCCCTTTATCTGACAAAATCTGCTAAATACCGCAGCATTTTTTCTATAATAAGAACTACTACATATACGACAATATGAATCCGAGCTATTGATACAACTTCTTGATTACCGTAGTGCATTAATTATTGATTAACACGAAATTTAAATCAAACGAAATAGACTCGTATATTTTATCACTGCGAATATACGCCTAAAAATGTTTTCTCATATTTGATACCATCGCACCTTCTTCTGATTTGTGACCGATTAAAAGTAAACTTCTCTACTGTTCGCTTGTATATGCCATCTGTATTCCATTTTTTTTTTTTTTTTTTTTTTTTTTAGTAAATAGCAGTAAATCTTGCTATTAAAACATTTTATACTATCACATTTCAGAGGTATTTAGCAAAGAAAAAACTGATTGCTGGCAATTCTGAAAAATCTGCAAATAATAAGGGCGAAATTGGATGTCACTTTTTGTTCATTTAGAGGAGTTTCTGGCCTACTTTAAAGTATTATAAATTTTACAAACCCTGGATTGATGTTGGGTAGTTAAATTAATTTAAAAAAGAAGTGAAAAATATTTTCTTATTCAAGTGAACAAGTATGCACACACAATTATTTTTTAATTTAAATTTTAAACTTTTTAATTTTCTTATTTAAAATTGTCAACACAGGTGGATAATTAAAACAACGAAATTCAAATATATCCCTTAATAAATGTTTCTGTAATAACACGAAACCCTTACGATTTTTAGAAAAAAATATTTTTTTAAATTTCAGATTCAGAAAATTCGATTTGTACGAAACTGAAATTGAAAATACCAATTTTTTAAAAACAGTCTTGTATACCTCTCAGCGAAATTAAAACCCCTATTAATGATACTTATGACGATATTTCTAGAAACGGAATCCTTTTGGTTTTAGTCTTAGCCTTACTAGTTAATAGAAATCCTTGTAATTCTAGTTCATTGACCAGTTTGATTGTAAAAAAGTATTTTCATGACAGTTTAATAGTATATTTAGTGAAAATAGAAAATATTCGTACATTGCTAGTCATAACGTAAAGAAGTCTCGCTGTCAAAAAATACATAGTTATATTATACAATAAGTCTTATATATATATATATATATATATATATATATATATATATATATATATGAACTACATATAAAAATATTAAATTTGTAAGACATAAATAATGCATAATTTGAATTTTGTGGCGTAGAAAGTTTTCGTACCATGCACATAATTTCAAATGATTAAATTAGAATTTTTTAATTAATATCTTGTAGAATATCTTTTAGCTTGGATATTTACTCTGAGTCTCCTTTGCATAGATTCAACCAAATTTGATATCCCTGGACTAGAAATGTAGCCCCATTCTTGCTTAAGAATACTGTTTAAGTCATGTTTATTAGATATAGACCTGGTTCGAACATCCTGATCAAGAATTTCAATGTTCAACATGTTCAATGGTGTTGATGTCTATTGATGAAGAGAAAATTTCATACATTTAATGGTGTTATTATTATTTTTTTTTTATCTAAAGTCACATATTTAAGGATGTATGTTTTAGAATTATTACTATGCATAAAAAAGTAATCACCATAAAGACCCGTTTTTGCCACTCTAGACTGTTAGTTTTTTTAAAAAAAAAATGTCTACATAACGCTTTCATTAATTGGTGCTAAATTGCCGACCGCTGAGACAATCCTACAACCCTAAACAAGCTCTCTCCCATGTTCTTGTTTCAATGGTGCAAATAAATTCCTTGGACGTATTTCTGTATTTCGTTTTCTCCTCGCCATTCATCTACTGTTTGATCCAAAAAAAAGTTAAACTTACTTTTTTCATAAGAAAATAACTTAGTACCAGAACTTAAGGATTTCGTTTACATATTTTATAGCGAAGAATTATCATAGCTTCCAGTTCTTTTCATGCACAAAGACTGTTTTCGAGCTACTCGGCCCTGTTGCATACATGCATTTCGAGCTGTGCTTACAGATATGGCTATCCTCTATTTTTTTAATTCTGCTGTAGGCTTAGGAACCCTTATTTTCGAATTTTTTTTTTTAATGAACGGGTGAGAAAACGCCTGCTGAAAGAGGTTAGTAGAGATGATCGTCCTTGCCAAGGAACGTTTGTGGTATTTTAGGAGCCGCAAGCTTCCAAATAAGAGACTCCACAGTAGAACGTGGTCTATCAATTAATAAAGAAATTTCATTGCATGTTTTACCTTTTGAAAAAAAAAGCTAAATAACCTCAATATTCTCTCATAATAATAGATTTCATTAGACTAACGACCCATTTAAAAAATGGTGCATTGTCTATCAAACATAAATTTCATCATATAGCATTGAAATACACCAAGAGGAGTGATGTTTCTTATCGGTAAAGAACTAACTGATCCAATCACAAAATACTTACAAAAATTTGCATTTGTTTCAATGAACGAATACTTTTATAGAGCTCGAAATTATTATTTTTTTGGTGGTGGTGTTTTTTTTTTTTTTTTTTTTTTTTTTGAAGAAGAAGAATTCAATTTTTACATCCTATTTATATTTGTAAAACAGTAACTTATTAGCTGTTACCTTTTAAATTAATTTTATTCAAATTAACATTCTAAAACAACAGCTTCTTTTGCAAAAACGGTCTTGTACGAATACTTTCAACTTTCAACACTCATTGCATATTGACGAAATAGAGTAATTTACTAAGTAACTACCTTTTAGAAACTTTATTTAAATAGAACTGTTTGATTGCTATTATGTAATTAAATACAGTCACACACATTTTAGAGCAATGTTTCAACAATGCTTAAGTTCTTTGCCTTGGCTTAAAATAATAGCTTAAAAATTTTTACATCAAAATTCAGAAGAGACGATGAATATAAAATTATACCATAATTATTATTAATAATGACAAAATATTAATAACTGGAATCCATAGTTCAAAAATAACG
Source organism: Nephila pilipes (assembly GCA_019974015.1). Lineage (NCBI taxonomy): Eukaryota > Metazoa > Arthropoda > Arachnida > Araneae > Nephilidae > Nephila > Nephila pilipes. The sequence continues at coordinate 1,146,199 of BMAW01016158.1, forward strand.
TTCAGTACGACCATATTAAACTGCTTTCAATAATAATTGGAACCCTGATTGTAGTGCATTCTGTAGTTTTCAGTATGAATTTAAATATTGTTATAAATAAAAAATTATTCTCGACGTATATTCTGATAATTAGTCCTAATTTAATTTAAAAATCATTATGAATAAAAATCAATTCGCCATGTATTAACACCGAGAATTTATCAAACTTTTCCACAGATTTTAATAATCATAGCAAAATATTTTTTGTCATGCAATGCAAATTTAAGCATCAAATGAGTTTTTACTACTGTTTTGAGATATTAGAGTTTTTATTAATTAACTACTAATAATATATTTTTAATCGAATATCATAAAGTGTGCAAATTAAAAATAAAATAAAATTAAAGGCATCAAAATGCTACTACAAAGCAGAATGTATGTGCTAAATTGTATCAACAGGTAAAAATGCGCTGTTACAAAAAAAAAGTATGTCTAATGGCTGATCATTAAAATAAATAATAAAATTATGTTAAAAATTAGATAATTAGAATAATTCAATAATTAGAACAAAAATTAGATTTCCACATTTATTTCTCATTCTAAATAATGTAATACTGAAATAACTAACTGATAAGTAACTGAGTTTTGTAGCATTCTATTTTAAAGAGATATTCTCAAATTTAACATCATGAACGGACCTTTTGTCCATAGGCATAACTTATTTCCCATGAATTATATTTTAAAACATTATTTTATATGTAATAATATTCCTATTTAATGAATTGCACATTCTTTTGTTATTTTACTCTTCTATACATGCAAACGTGGAATTGTCATAACGAGTTATTTTTTTAATATTCTTTAAGAAACCGTTATTCGTATTTATAAAAATATATTTCTTACATACTTTAAGTTAGAATAAAAACTAGTTATCTGAAAACGCTACTATATATATTCTTAGGCATATGAAATTTTGACTACTTTAAAATAACATTGATTTCTCTCCTTGTTGAAAGAAACATGAAAATTTAAGATTATTTTGTGAGTTAACTAAATAAAAGTTTTTTTTTTATCAAAGAATTTTTCCTCAGGAAATAATAATTTGAAGCAATTTGAAATTTAAACTTTCATACAAGTTTACTCATAAGCAATTTGTAATCTAAACAACAACAAACAAACAAAAAAAACTTACGTGTCGAAGATGGCTCGATTTATAAATATCATTCAAAGTTTCTCCTCCAGGATCGGGGAAAGTCAGGAAACTTCTCCTGAAAGCGACCATCTGGTGGAGGGCTTTCGAAGAATGATGGAGATCTTCACAGAGCATGCGCTCGCTGGTTCACGAAACCTACCAATGGTAAATAAGAACTTCTGATTATCCACGCCTATTATTTTTTTGATTTTATTTAATGAAGTTTAAAACATTGGGAAGAAAGTGATAATCGAAACAAGGATATTCGAATGAATTTTAGTAAAGATCCTCATTTTTTATTCCGCTCCATTTTCAGTAAGAGAGAAGGGAGTATAAAAGAAAATCTTCCACAATCTGTAATAGTATTTGATTAATATTAGTATAATCAAAACCTAGCGAAAAAAAACCAAAATAATTTTTTTAATAAAAAAAAATTCAGAATATCTTGTGCTCTCTGAAGGAAAACCTGAAACATAGCTTTTATTATGGTAAAATTTCTTTAATTTTTATAGATAAATTGAGTTTTTGATAAACATTCCACTTTTGCAAAATTTTACTAATGAACAAATATTATATTTTTTCGGATGCATCAGATTTATTACATGTATACATATAACATTAATCCAGATACAAATTTTTTTAAAACATATCGATTTATTTTTATATAAAATGTTGTGCATTATTAAATTTTACGCATATGCGTATGATTGTTTATTAACGTTGCATTGAAAAACAACACGAGGGTTATTGGCAGCGAACCTCGTAATTTTGAACCTCAGTCAAATGATAAGGATGACATTTCCCTCTCCAAACTTCCACACCATGCCAACGGGAAGATCTGGAACCTCGACAGGTTTAACATGCATCAGCCCCGCTACGCAGCGAGTTTTTAGTAGCATCAGGACTTGAACGCACGATTCGACGGAAACAACACTGGCCGCTAATCCGCGACCATGGCTACTAGGCTGCCGCGGCCACAAATTTTGTGTAATAGTGCGAAAGTATATTTAGTTTGATAGTGTAATCCCAAGATTGTATACAAATATTTAATTAATTTTACATTTATTATATTAATTATTACAACACTACTGCAAGATCAGTTATTTTATAGCCTAAATTATACCAATAATATCTTTATATATTTTTCTTTACAATTCATGACTCATCATGTTCAGCTTATTATAATATGTAACGTATAAAAATCTAAAATGTGTACATGAAGCAGGCTTCGTAAACTATGTATCAAGGGCATAAAAATTACATTTCGTGGTATTGTCACTTAAATGCATGAACATTTACAACCAATTAAAAATAATTTCAAGTTGTTTGCGGTCCTTCCTTGACTTGCTTTTTTTTTTCTCCTTCCGCTCATGTTCAATTTCCTACCATCCTTTAAAAATAGTTTAGAGACTTAAGTAAATTCTTCCAGCTATGATGGCTTATTCCAATAAAGAGTTTAAAAATATTAATACAATTAATATGATGGATAGATAAAGCAATATTCAAAATTTACTAAAAAGGTCGTGTTTGTTCAGTTTACAACTGTTCGCATTTTAAGACACTTTCATTTCGAAAAACATAGAAACAACTTATCAGTATAATCTGAAATATGATATTTACCATTGTAAAGCAAAAAGGAAGGAAGGTTTTCCTTAAGTTAGACAAACTTAAAAGTAACATTTCACTGCTATATTTAGTTTTCAAGCTTATTAGTGAGGAAATATTTAGAGAAAAATTACTCTCTCTCAATGAAAAAAGTATGAAACAGAAATATTTCTTTGAATGCAAAATTAAATAGAAAAGACCGCGTGTTTTTAAATACATGTGCAACCAGCTTTTTAATGCTTGCGCTTAACTCTGATACACGAGTGAAATATATATCTCTTGACATTATTAGTTCATAGAGTTATTAAATAAACAAAATTTATAAAAGGACGTTATTATCTGACAGTGAACCACTTTTTTATACAGCTGTTTTCTTGCAAAATGGAAAATATCATTAATATTGTGAAACTTAAGACATCTTCTATTCTTAATAGTAGGTACAGAAAACAAAACCCTGAGGTATCCTTGTGATATTTTCATTCCCCACGAGATTTAATGTCTTTGGTAAACATGGAGGACGCACTTCCGAGATGCCTTAGCGATCCTTCTCTACAAGGGGTGTTCAAATGAAAAGGTAAGAAACGTCGTAAGAACGTAACGATTATCATATTTGTCTCTACCACTATGGGAGAACATATCGAGACATCTAGGGATGCGAATGGAGTCTCCGGCGTGGATCAGAGCATGCGCAGACGCCCGCATCCGCAGGAGAGAGCAGAGGCTCTCATAAAGAGCGCCGTCTAATTGACGTGGCAGTGCGTGTGAGAATATGATGGTCTCGTCACGGCCGCGGGTCTCGTCAGGAATTCTGAGAACAAGGAATCCTGCGGCTCGTTAATCAATGGGACTGTTGTGCTCAGGTCTATGGTGTATACTTTGAATACAGTCTTCATTCATACCCACACTGTCGTTTCGTCCCTTTTGATTTGAACACCCTTTATATTTTCGATATTCCCCTTCGTGTGTATGTGTGTCAACCAATTATTTCCTTTTTCTTCCTTTTTTTTCTGTATAGACTATAGTTTTAACAAATGTTTAGATTAACTAGTTTTTACTCATGTACCATAAATTCTAATCGTCACTCTCTCGCATCTCATCTCTAGAACGGACTTCATGATCCCGAAGTCCCCTAGTGATATTTTTCTTTCCCGTGGTGTTCACTGTCTTTGGTAAACACGAGTAAAGCGCCCCTGGAATACCCTAGGGATCCCGCTCTATTTTCGAACCCTTCTTGTCAATTTTTCCCATTGTTTTCAAAAAATTATTTAATACTTTTTTCAAATGTCTAAATCACAGTTACACCTTGTTCGGCACAACATAGCTCCATCTGGCTCTTTCGCTCCATTAAACTCCACTGTCTCACTCTCTCACTCACTTTTAATTAAGATTGTTACTCTTTTATACGAGTATGTCGCTTATAAGATGAATACATGAATAAAAAGGATCAAAAATGAGTCCTCTCTATATCTAAATATATAAAATGAAAAAGAAACGGCTGTAATTTAAACCTTTAATATGAATATGCTATTAAGACCATATAAAATAAGAAATAGAGTACATAAATAGAAGGTTAGTATATAATACATACCATTACTAGCAGTGTTGTTATGTATTATAGTTATATTGCCGTTAACATAACGTGTTACAACCGTGGTGATAAATCCCATAAACAAATTATTTAGAGCATAAATATACTTATTTCGCATTTAAAAAAAAAGTTTATGAGTTCATATAATACCAACTAGGAATAACTGAAAGCAAGCATGTACTGATTTTGGCCAGTCTCTCCGTATTCTAGTATAATCAAAAAACTCCTTTCTTCTGCTAATTATTTGAAGGTTTATGAAGAAAGTTCAATATAAATTTCAAGTTCTTATATCTTGAAAAAATTGATAATTTAATGTCAGCCTTCAAGGTTCATTGTGTGATCGTGGTACCTTAGTGGTTATGGTTGCAGACTCACTTCCATCGTTGTTTTCGTCGAGTCGTGGGTTCGAGCTCAGGAGCCACTGAAGTCCCACCGTGTATCGGGGCTGATGCAGGTTAAATCTGTTAATCCCGAATTCTCCTGTGACGTGTTGTGGATCTGAAGAGAGAAGTACCAGCTTAGGAATCGTCCTCGTCACTTGACTGCGGCTCAGAATTACGGGGTCTGTCACCAATAGCCCTCTGTTGCTTCTCACTGCGACATTAATAAGCAACCACATCAAGGTTCCTTGTTCAGATTTTTGAGAAAAAATCGATATTGAAATGAGCATACCTGTTTCGGTAAACATATTTCCGCGAATAGATTCTTGGTCATGAATGTTAGAAAATCGAAAGCTAGGATCAACTGGAGAAATCATAGTTTAGAATCGTTTTTGAATTCAGTTACAACTAAAACCAAATCAAATAATTAAGGGGCACAGTACCCATTGAGTAATATTTTTTTAGTTAGATATCTATAAGAAAAAGTTTTTATTCTCCATATTTAAAAAGACAGAAAATATCATATCAGAAAAAAAGGGGAAATAAAACTTCATTTTAAAACAAGGAGTTATTCAAAAAAAAATTTCAAGATATCTTAAACTTCCTACTACCATTTCAAACTTTTACATTTTTAAACAATTATTTTCTCAATTTCTTAGAAAGTTTTCTCACAATTATGTGCATGGGATTCATTGTACTCGTGTTATTTATAGTTTTACAATTTTTTTCTTGATCAGGCACTACGAAAAACAGAAAGAAAATTTTTTTTTAAACATCTGTGTCTAATTTTGTGGATTTTTTTTTGAAAATAACTATTTATCTAATGCGCAGAATTATCAAACATGATATGCAAAATAACCAGAAAAATTTCAGAACTTTATATTGATTAGAAAAAAAAAAAAACCTTAGCATTTTAAGTACATGACCGTCATGAAAACTAAATATCTGAAAAAGGCAATTTAAAGTTCCGAAGGTCAATGAAATGGCTTGGCACACAATTAAGGTAATTTAAATAAATCACTAAACAATGTAGCTAAAGCTATGAAATTTTGTTCATATATTTAGAAACGTCATGTAATTAAAATAAGATAATTACTTTTTTCCTCGATAATTTCATCCTTTTTAGAGTACTGTCTCCTTAAAAAATGCTAAATAAATCCTACGTCACTCTTCATATTAAACTTTTTAATTATTTTTCGTAATAAAATGTGATATATAAAAATAAATAAATATATAATATTTGTTGAGGATCTTTCAAGTTTGTAGAGGATCTTTCTTAATTTATAATGAATCTTTCTGACGCTTCACTAGTCAATGCGGCACTTGATCTTAAAAATTCTTTGAATCCTTGATCTAAAGAGACGAGTCCACAACCATTAGTGATCATGGTCGCTAACTCGCAGCCGGTGTTTTTTTCGTCGGGTCGATAAATAGAGTCCTTATCAAGTCTAAAGAGATCTACATAATATCTGAGCAGAACGGATTCCACATATTTTTTTCATGGTAAACATTTATATAAATGAGTTTACAAAAGATGCCAAACACTAACGATAATAACTTTCACAGACATTGTAAACTTTTAGATAACTAGGCGTTCGATTTAAATGCGATTCGGGAGGTTGAATGTTTTCTTAAAATTAGGGGTATCTCTTTTGTTTCAAAACAGGCGGCATCTTTCATCTTGTGCATTGTATTGAAATGCAGAAGAACGGTCATATCAGTGAGTCCGTTTTTCCCACTGCATTTCGAGAATTGAAAGTTTTAAAAATTTATAGATTACAAAATTTGCGAAAGAAACTTTTTCATAAAATAAGTCTACTGACCTTTTCTGTGTTTTGTGTACTTAAATATTACTTATTTAATTGCAAAACGTGACTGGAATAAAATCATTTCTAAGATAATATTTACGTATGGCGGAATGTTTGGTGCTAGATAACTAAAGTAAAAAAAAAATTCCTTTTTCTAAATTTATTGAAAAGGAAACTTCTTCAAAATATGAGTTTATAATATAGTAAGTTTAAAACCACGTCTGGTGTACTGTGTGTATTTTTGGTTTGTGATATGATGGGATTTGAGAGAGGAAAGTAAAGAAATTCGAGAGAAAATTCAATCACATTTCTGTGAATATAAGAAAAAAACTGAATTGATAGATATTTATTATTTCCTTTTATTAAAACAATTACGGAATTAATAAATGAATATAGGAATTTTTTTTAGAAATCGAGCTCCACGTGATCTATTAGATTTCAAGAGAGTACTTTAGATATACACTCATATATTCAATGTTTCTTTTTTCTTTTTTTAATGAAAAATGAACTTGTTTCTATATATAATCATTCATTCATAATGATCCTAAATCCAGAAATTCTTATAGTTTTCTTAGATTTAATTTTTTTTTATTGCCTTTATAAAAAGATGAAACCCGACTCACTTTTTCTCTGTTTGAATAAAAGCATCAAACCTGAAAAAAAATTTCAGTTTGAATTTCCAAGTAAATAAAAATTCTATTTATAATACTAAAAGGAAAAAAAATTGTTTTGTTCTTCAATCCTATTTAACGTGAAAAAGTTTTCAGGTCATTATGAGTGTGAAGGAAATTTTACAATACATGCATTCTAGTCTTTCTAGAACGACAAATAAAGAAACTTTTAAATTTCATATTCTTAAATAAATCATTTATTTGAAAGGGAGAATAATTCTTAAGAAAATTTAACTTATATATGTTTTTCGATAAGTTAATAGAAATTTCTTCAATGAGTGGGGCATTCCTACTTCAATTACTCTGTACGAATAGTATAATTGTTGTTTTCACACCATATTGTATTCTCTTATTAATATGTATGTGCTTTTATAGAGACTAGTGTGTAATTTAAAGACTAGTGGTACATAAAAGTATGTTACGAAACTCAAACAAATGTCAAGGATTTCATTGATTCATGACTTCGAGTTACGAGAGGGATTTGAAAAGTACCTGTTTTTAAAGACAAATGTTTTGAGACAGATTTTCGGACAGTACCTGTTTTTGCTAATGTATGTTGGTGTTACTAATGTGTATTGTCATCTGTTAAACGGCGCCAAAACAAATTTGACACTGATTCATTGGTTGGATTTGATTGCTGCCCCACTGAGTTGGCAACTTACATGATGCTTGGATTCACCCATACACCGAAAACCAAGCAACAATTAAAACAAGGGATTGCTCCTGGTGCATCGCCCCAAAGACGGCTGGAAAAATGGTGATGATTCTTTGGGATGCGGAGGAAGTCATGTTTATGAACTTATTTACATAAAGGGAAAACGATTATTGGACAATAACTATATATATATATATATATATATATATATATATACACACACACACAATGACTTACCTCATTCCCATTTCCCAATCCTAACTCGGGTACTTTTTTAACCATCCTCGTACTCAGATTTGAAATTAAAATGTTGGTATTTTTAACACATTTTCATCAGTTTTTTTTTTTTAAAATAGCCCTCGCATTGCTACTAGTGCTACGTTAATAAAATCAAACTAGGCCAAATCAGCCTTTTTAAACTTGAAATAACCATGTCTTCTCTTTATTCACACAATAATACGTCACAACTAACTGCTTAACGAACTAAATTTCTGCGCCTTATTAATAAATATCTTAAAAACTAAATTTTATATCGATGCATATTAAATATTTTGCATAACCCCGTTTTGAAATAGGCAAATAAAGTAAATTTTTCCTCCATAGTTTTGCACACTGCCGATTAAAAAATTCTAAATAAGATTCTGAGTCTATATTAACAGGAATTCATGAGAAGAAAGTAAAAAAAAAAAATAGGTTAATGTAAATTATTCACTAACCTAACAATAACTTGACTTTCTCTGAGGATTGTTATTATTGTTTATTAATGTCGCTTTGAAAAGCAACAAGTGGGCTATTGGCGACGGACCTCGTAATTTTGAACCTTGGTCAAGTGACGAAGATGACACCTGAGCTTGCACCTCCTTCTCCTAACTTCCACACCTTGACTTGAGACCTCCACCAGATTTAACATGCACCAACCCCGCTACATGGTGTGCATTTAGTGGAATCAGGGCTCGAATCCACGACTCGATGGAAGCAACACTGGCCGCGAGTCCGCGACCATAACCTCGAGGCTACTACGGCACTTGGCTTCCTCAAAAGATACAGTTAACAAGAATTTTGCACAGTTACTCATACACAGAAAAGTAATTTGTTTTATACAACTATTACATATTATTTTAATCACTATTTTATAATATTGTCTTATGTAATATAATTTTGTCTATGTAATTATAAGACAACAAACTCAGCGATTTTTTAAAAAAATACTACTGTTAAAGTTTTGAAATATTTCTTAAAAATTATAAAGAGATATTTTCACGTGCTAAATGTGGAATTGTTCAACACCTTTTAAGTTTTTTATAATTTTAATTAAAATGAGCTAACTTTCATTAGTTTCCTTTAAAACTTACAAATGCATACTATATCAATATTCAAATATGATCGTGTGGAAAAGTCGCTAACATATTAGCCTGAGGTTCATACATTCGTTACCTAATATTACCTAAGGCTATCGTAGAAAAAAATCGGCACTCTAAAACTCATTTTTATTTAATATATCTTAGGCTGGTGCATTTGATATGATCAGAGTTTTAATGTGCTGACGTAATTTTGATGTTACAAATTGGGAAGTGAGGTACCAGCTCAGGTTTCACTCTCGTCATTTGATACTAGTTCGAAATTGCAAGATCTGTCGCCAACAGTTCATTACACTCCACATAATGTAATTCCTTTATTATTTAACAGTCGTCTTAAAGTCAGTAAGTTCAAAACTCTAATTGAAGAAACGTAGGCGAAAAGCAGCATAGTTTATTATTTAACAAAGGATATGCAAGATCACTCTCTCTCTCTATCTATGCAATTAATCCTTCAGTTTATGTTAAAATAATAAAATCTTAGCTGACAAAATCATCATACCGATTCAAACACTTCTCGATTATAGCAGATTAGACTCCTGTTATTCTATATATAATCAAGTCACTTCCAACTCTGACACTTCAATACAAACGACTAATTACAATAATTCACTTCAATTTATAAACATCTATTTGTTATCATCTGTCTCCCTTCTCTTTCCTTTCAATTCTATTTCGCTTATATATTACTATCCTTAATTCAATTCCTTTTACTTCTTATCATCATCTAATTTACCTAATCACGTTTCCTTTCGGTTGGTAAAGAGTTGTATGT
>BMAW01016158.1:1163988-1207809 GCA_019974015.1 Nephila pilipes
TATATATATATATATATATATATATATATATATATATATATATATATAATATGAATAGCGGATGCTACAGCACATCAGAACTGCGCACTCAGCAGGTGTATATAAGAAGCGACTCTCAATCTGACGGTCAAATTTTCTGTTGCATTGCGACTTAGGATACCTTTCAACGACTGAAAAAAATGCCTCGTTGCAGGTTTCGAGCTCATTAAGAGCAACTCTCAGAGTTTGAAAGAGGTCGTAGCATTGAATTGAAAGAGGCAGGTTGGCCAAATCGGAAAATCGCTCATCATATGGGTCAAAACGATGCGGCGGTTAAAAGATGCTGGCAAGAATGGGTGGACAATGGCAGATTTCAGCGTCATGATGGTAGCGGTCGACCTAGGGCCACAGCAGATCGGGAGGACAGAGTGTTTGTCAGATGAGCTGTCACAGCGCCTGATTCATCGTTATCAACTATCAGACGTGCGACCCGCACACCAGTGTCCACCATGACTATTCACAGATGGCTGGTAAAGCGAAATCTACTCTCGTACCAACCACTACGCCCCCTGCCACTCACGCCTGCACACAGTCGAGACAGATTACTGTGGTGCTTGGCTCAATCAAATTGGAATGATGCTGACTGGGAACGTATAGTGTTTATCGACGAATCCCGCTTCCAATTGTGTCTTGACGATCATCGAAGATGTGTCTGGAGACGTTCAGGGCAGCGTCCGATCCTACTTTCACTATTGCACGCCACACAGACCATCAACCAGGAGTTATGGTCTGGGGTACCCATTTCCATTGATAGCCAGACCCTTTGGTCGTCATTAGAGGTACACATACAGCACAGCGGTACGTCGACGACATTCTGAGACCTGTTTTGCTACCGTTCCTTTTGCAGTACCCTGACCTTATTTTTCAGCAAGATAATGCCACACCACATACGGCACATGTTGCTATGAGCTGTCTTACAGCTTGTCAAACACTTCCTTGGCCAGCCAGATCTATCTCCAATCAAGTATGTCTGGGATATGATGGGAAGGTGACTGCATCTACCAGGGAATGTTGATGACCTAGCCCAACAATTGGAGCAAATTAGGCATGAAATACCGCAGGAGACCATAAGGGAGCTTTATCACTTTATACCACGTTGTGGGGCAGCTTGCATCCAGGCTAGAGGTTGGTCAACTCTTTATTGAGCTCGTTACTTTGTAACTGTGTAACTCTGAAATAAATCACTCAGTTTTTCTGAAATTTTAACCATTTTCTATTCCGTGCATAATTTTCCAATCCGCTAATTTTTGTTTCCATCGGACAACTCCTTCTTAGGTCATCAGTTTTTTTTTTTTTTTTTTTTTTTTTTTTTTTTTTTTGTTATAGAGGTATGTATATGTATACAGTGGTATGTCGAAGGATATTAAGGATCTTTATGTCAGTAGGCTATTCAGTATAGGATATTCCAGAGAGGAGCTGAAAACCTGAGAGAATCGCACCCAAACGACGTTTTATGTTAGCAATGATAATCCTGGAACGGATTAACCAAGGTACCTGTAAGGTTGTATATGTATATATATATATACAGAAAGAGAGAGAGAGAGAAAACTGCTGAAATAAGAGCAGTTCTATCATTGAAAGAATAAGAAAGAGAACATATATATAAATGGTGAGAGTATATATATATATATATATTTACACACACTGCTGGCCACACAAAATGCAACACCCTGAAGGAAGCATGTAAACCATGTGAAATTTACATCATGCGTTTGCGACAATGAGCTATGCAAATCATTAGCATTGCAACGCATACACACATCACGGGCGACCGTAGCGCCACTCGCAAGCGCTATATAAGGGGAGAACAAATTAGCGATTTGAAGTATGGCAATTGTTTTTTCGCGCGTTTTTTTTTTTTTTTTTTTTTTTCGTAAGCTGTTTACCTATTCCTCGTGTAAGATATCGAGTGTCTTTTGACCAAGTTTTTGAATTCGACCGAGGAAGAATAGCAGCCTATAGGGATTGAGGATTATCCTTCTGAGAAATCGATCAACGTGTTGGACGAAATCAAGCAACTGTGATGCAGATCTGTGATCGCTGGATGCAGGAGGGAACGACGGATCCACGGGGCCGATTGCACCCACCTCGTTGCATCAGTGCCCATGATAACAGGCAGATTGTGTGCATGGCAGTGATGGATCACGCAGCCACATCACGAACCATAGCACAACAGATTCAGTCTGCTATGCATGATTCGGTGTCCGCTTGTACCATTCGATGCCGTTTGCAGCAGAGTGGAATGTCCTAAAGGCGTCCATTGCTTCGTTTACCCTTGAATCGAAACCACAGATGTTTGCGCCGCCAATGGGATGATGAACGGCGGACATGGACAACGGAATGGAACGACATTGTGTTTACTGACGAATACCGCTTCTGCCTGCAACATCACAATGGTCGGATTCGAGTTTGGAGACACCGGGGTGAGAGGCTGCTGAACTGTTGCATCAAGCATCGTCACACTGGTCCTGCACCCGGTATCATGGTTTGGGATGGTATTGGATTTCTCTCCCCCACTCCTCTAGTATGCATTACCGGTATACTGAACAACCAGCGCTACATCTCTGAGGTGTTGGAACCCGTGGTCCTCCCATACCTTCAGCGCTTGCCATCAGCCATATTCCAACAGGATAATGCGTGACCACACGTGGCACGCAATGTTCAAGAGTTTTTCTTTACCTATCAGATTGAATTGCTTCCTTGGCCTGCTTGTTCTCCCTATCTATCGCCAATCAAAAATGTGCGGTTCATGCTTGCACAACGACTGGCCCGGAATACACCACCCGCTGCTACACCAGATCAACTTTGGCAATATATGGAAGCCACATGGACTGCTGTACCCCAAGGATACACCCAAAACCTCTTTGATTCTATGCCGAGACGTGTGGCAGCGGTTATAGTCAACAATGGCGGCTACACTAACTACTGATTTTGTTATCATCCTTACTTCACAAGAGGCTGTTATTTTAATCGTTTAATATTTGTACAACATGTTATCTACCAAATAAGTTTCGCTGTGATATCTTTAGTCCTTCTGGGTGTTGCATTTTGTGTGGCCAGCAGTGTATATATATATATATATATATATATATATATATATATATATATATATATATATATATATATATATATATATATATAGAGAGAGAGAGAGAGAGAGAGAGAGAGAGAGAGAGAGAGAAAACTGCTGAAATAAGAGAAGTTCTATCATTTAAAGAGATAAGAGCAGAATAAGAAAGAGAGAGAGAGAGAGAGCATATATATATATATATATATTACTTTGATTCCCCATTTTAGTAATGGTTTATTAACTGATGTTCCATATTTTCGTGTTTCCTTTATATAAAGTTTATCTCAAAAATCAATCCCTTAAAAACAATTTATGAAACTTTTTTTTAAAATAATCAAATTTGAATCTTATAAATGCAGAGATAAGATCAGTTCTATCATTTCTTTTTATTTCATAATTTTAATGCAGCATATTGAATTCTTGTTTCAATTTCCATGTGATTTTGTATTAATTCACATGACTTTTATCTATCTACTGCTCCGTTAGCGAAATTAAATGCATCTTTAAAAAGACTATTGAATAAAATCTTTAATCAACAACCAAGATCAACGTAAATAATTTTTTTTACATGAAGAACCTATCATCCAGCAATTAAAACTTTTCAAATATTCTCTTTCAGGAAGTCTTAAAAAATTTTCTAACCATCGTAAATAAAATTCAACAATTAATGTCATTAGCGTTAAGTACTTAGTTCAATTAGAATAAACTTCCAACGTTCTAAAACCTACTTCTTCGTAAAGTATTTATAAAAGCTTACGACTAATTTGCCGAAGTTCATTTGATCGCACTTATCATCAGGTAAACAATGGAAGTGAAAGAAAAAATAAATAAGAAAAAAAAATGTTTATAAACCACGTGAATATAGAGATTTAATCATTACATTTCACAGATTAAAGATTTTTTTCCCTATTCATGCATTGTTTCTTCTAACAGTTGGCATTTCGAAAACCATTACCTAACCTTTAAACTTTAAGCTACGATTTACAGTTAGCAAATTAATTATTTGTACACTTCAATTTCTTAAATTATAAAAAAATCAAATGAAAGATTTAAGTAAACCACAATGCAATACATTAATTTAATGTATTATAATAACATAAAATCAAAAACGAAATACAAATAATCAATTTTTTTACATTTTAACAGACAAATATACAAAAATTATTTGTACACCTCATTCATGTGCTATGATTAATAAAAATTTAGTTAAATAATATAAATTAATGCTTTGTAGAAAGTCCTTTAGGTTTAATTACTGCTTTACACGACATTATGACATAGATACCTCTAACCTTTTGTGACGGTTGGGTCTACGAGTATGTTATTCCAAGTTTCAATGAGAGCTTCTTTTAAACGGTTTTTACATGTGATCTGTTTTGTTTTGAATATGTGCGTCTAATATCATCCATCCATTTTCTATTAGATTCAGGTCTGGAGATTGAAGAGGAGTTACCAATCGCCTTCGTGCAATGTAAAGTAACCATATTCTGATAATCATACCAGTATACTTTGGGTCGTTATTCTGCTGAAAGTGAAAAGTTTGCTTTAAGACAAATTTCCTACTACTGTTTAATAGGTTAAGCCGCAACACATAAATATATTCGTATGTTAAAGTATTCAAAGTTGTATCAATAAAACCCAAACTTCCTACTCCATTCGAAGCCATATACGACAACAGGAATTGATATTAGGATGCATAACCCTCACGGGCTTTAATCCCCAGTTTTAATTATTAATTTGGAATTGAGACTGAATATTGGTTTTCACTCTAAACATAAAACTCTAGAAAATATTATGAGAAAAGATAGACTACGTTTCAAATAAATTTAACAGTAATATTTTTAGTTATCATTTTTGAAGTTTTCAAAATATGCAAAAAAACTGATTTTGAGAAAAATGTATTTTTAGTACAATTTATCATATATTTTCTATATATACACAATAACTTACTTAAAATTCACCAATTTTATAGATTACAACTTCCGTCTGCTCATTTTTAACCATTTTTTTCTTTTTAGCTAATCTGTTATTTTTACTGGTAATTTTTACCGCTGACAAAGAATGTCGTTTTGACTCTGGTACTCGAACTTCATCCAGTTCTGCAAAACCTTTTAATGTAAATACACTAATTGGCACACTGAAATGTTTCAATATATCCAATAATCTACGAAATTCCTTATTAAACTTAATTACCTCCATATATCCTCCTAATCTCAGTGTTGGCAATGGAACAAAAGCGTCTTTTGGAATGAATTTCCATAAAATTCCATTGAAACACTCGTTTGCATTTTGCGTTTTTCCAAATAAGCTTTTCTCTAATAGGCTTTTATCGCATAACTTCAGGTATATTGGTTTGATAATGTTAACCAAATTTTGTGTAAGTCCTTTAGACTTGTTCTTGAAGATTTGTTTATTGCGTGATACAGTTCCTTGATATTTGCACCAGCTCTCCAGTCCAACAGTACATTGGCCGTGCATTGGTTGTTTTGCATTTGAACAACAGTGAAAAAATTCCGCAATTACTGCAAGTTGCATACCTTCTGAATCATTCACATTGTCACGGATAGCTATGCCATAATAATTTTGTAACTTATCGATGAAGGCATCCGCCAGTTTTCCCCGTCCTCCAACCCCTTTTCGTTTTGATTTAAATTTTCTTAGTCTTGTTCCAACACGTTTTTGTATATGTCCTAAGCATTCATATTTTATTCTATACATTCCTATGCTTTTATCACATAATTTCATGTATATTGGTTTCATAATGTTAATCATATTTTGTGGAAGTCCTTTAGACTTGTCCTTGTATATTTGTTTATTGCGTGATACATTTCGTTGATATTTGCACTTGCTCGATACACACCAAGTTCCATAGCACCAGATGCCCCAGCATGTTTTGGACAGCTATGAATGGAGATTACCTCTTTTTTTTTAAGTCGCAAAGTCTACATACTTTTGACATAAATTCAACGTTTAATACCTTCCCTGCATGTATTAAGATAACAGAGACACATCCATGCAAGGATGTATATTCTCTCCGTTGCCAAGTTCCATCAACCGATACACCACATTGAGATTATTCAGAATCATTTCCATTACCTCTAATTTCCAAAGCAACTTCATTCATCGTATTACATGCTACGTAGCTAGCAGCAACTTCAAGTTTTTTCTCTAGGAAACCAAAGGCTTTCTTTGACAGGAACATTTACATTGATAGCAGAACAAAGTTTTTTGGCCGCAGAATATCCTTTACCAATGACTCTCATACCAAAAACAAAGCAAGATTAACATTATGCAATTTGTTTGATTTATCAGAAGAATAGAAAGAGAAGGAATAGTCACAGTTTTCACATTTTAAAGTAATGTTCGTGGCTAATCCAAAAACAGACTCTTTCATCACATTAATTCTTTTTTCAAAACATACAGGACAACATAATAAAGAAATTACATGATTAAAAATTCCAAAGTTAAAAATAACATTTTTTTCATCATTTTCTGTGACATCTGAAGGTTTGAAAGAATTCATCAATTTTATTTCACTCGCAGTTGAAATATCTAAATCGGTACTAATTTTTTTGTTCTCTAGATCTGAAACATTATTAGAATACCTATTTCTTAGAACTGTCTTTTACGAGAGTAACTTTTATTTCTGTTATTTCCCATAGCTGTAAAAATACTAATATCAGAAAATAAATTCAGTATTGCTTCAAATAAAAGTTAATAAATTTTGTTTTGCAACTACACAAGCACAGATGTCATCAAATCAAACTGTATGTAAATAAAACAATTATTGCCAGATTTCATTAAATTCTACGTCGTCAGACACTAGCACAACGCGTAATTATTTTAAATAATGCATCAAATTTTTTCTAAAATTATATTAAAAAAAATATGGTATTTTAATTCAGTTTGACAACTTTAAAGGGCATTTAAATACTGACTTCCGGTCATTTAAATACACACATCCGGTTTTTTGAGCTTTACTGATTCTTTAATATCTTGGATTTTAAGTGATGCAAAAAAAAAAATAAGAACAGTTTTATAAAACTAAATAAATGCTTTATTCAAGAAGACAAAAAAGTTGAAAATATGATTTTTTGCGAAAATTGACCATTTCAATGTATTCGTATACCTTAAAGATGTTTGAACAACACTTCTTTTTACTCTCATAATTAATTTTTTGAGACGTCCTGGTGTGGTTTTCTTTTTGATGTATCCGTTTCTTCATACTTTCTCTCTATGTATCCAACAATTGTAAATGGTTATTTAATCGCTTTTCAAATTTCTCGGTATGATTTTCTGTTTTTATGGAACTCGATGATATGATTACTCATGTCTGGAGATACCTGTCTAGTTTTAGGTAACATTCTCAATTGCTTCTAGAACAACATAGAAAAAATATCAGACTTAAAAGTTATACGAAGTTAACAATTATTTATAGCTACTATGTCAATAATCCCTTAAACCATCAACAATATATACGTAATTCGTATCTTGCTGAGGAAGTGTACAAATACTTCTTTTGCAAGAACTTTTTAAGTCTTTCCGGTTAGAAACTTAGAAACTTTTTAAGTCTTTCCGGTTATACTCTACGTTGAATATATTGAAATTGGAAAAACATTTGATTTTTTTAAACAAGCCTCGTCTCTTTATCTAGATTTTCATTATCTTCGAGGCTATTAACAATATATAAGAACGAAAATTATAAAAATATTAAACGATATTTAATTTTATCGCTGTCTAGACGCTCGAAAGCAATTATTTAGAATATGTCAATGCGGAACGGCATGAAATGAAAGCAAAATCGTATTTTAATCAATAAAGGAATTAATAACTGTGCATTGAATTTTTAGTATGTAAGAAAAATAAAATAAACATGAAAATATATTTATGAGTATAAAATCAAAACAGTGATAATGGTAATGAGCTTCCTTTATTCTTTAATACTTTTTAAAACAAAACAGACAACGTAATGCATTTCTGGTTATATTTCTTGTAATAATGGATATTAAGTTTTTATCTTCATACTTATATTGATTTTTTTTATTATTTAAAGAAACAAATTCAAGATTATATTGTTCTGAAAGGGTTTTAACATTCATAAAGAATATAAAATTTTAAGTGACGATAGAAATGAAATATATTTTGATTATGACGATTCATCAATAGATTATTATGATTTCCTTTTAAAACAATTTTTTTTCAGTCAAATAAGAATTTCATCTTCTCTTAAAATAGCTTAAAGTAGAACTGATGATTAAGATTAATTATTTACATTAAGTTGCCGAGAAAGGTAAAGTTAATTTTAGTTCTTTAAAATATTTTAAGTGGAGTTGAAATCGCCTTCTGTTTCCCATATCATTACCTTTGGTTTGTTTTGAATAAATATCTCTCTAAAGCTACATGAGACGTTATTGGCAATAAGCCTCACAATTCTGGACAACTCATAAGTGATGAGGTTGGTACCTAAGGTGTAACTTCATAATCTTACTTCTTCAATAGAGAACTTCGAGGCCTAGTTCCATTTAATGCGTAACAGCCCCATAATTCCACATGATAGGTCTTTCATAAATTTGAACTCGATACCGAGGTTTAACTTGAATATCACCGACCACGAAACTCGTAATCACAAATCACTGGGCTACAGAAGCCCTCAATTTCATACTGTTTAAATAATGAATTAAATATACATTATTTTTTTTAACCTTTGCTTTTGTTTTTCTTCTCTACCAATGTTAAAAACATTTTCTTCTATACATTATAGTTATGGTAGAATCTTATTAAGTCGGACTCCTTTACCCAAACTCCTTTATCTCCGGACAACCCAGATTTATCTAGATGGGAAAAAAATTTAAGTAGAGAATCAATTTGTAAATTTCCATAATTACATTTATTTGTTTCCACACGTATTTTGAAAATTAAAACAAATATGAATGTGTGAGAGAAAAATGGAGGGAAGGGGGGTATTTAAAAAGTATTCTCTCTGTGCAAATTTATATAAAATCTTAAATACTCTTATTATCAGTCACA
Source organism: Nephila pilipes (assembly GCA_019974015.1). Taxonomy (NCBI): domain Eukaryota; kingdom Metazoa; phylum Arthropoda; class Arachnida; order Araneae; family Nephilidae; genus Nephila; species Nephila pilipes. The sequence continues at coordinate 1,173,125 of BMAW01016158.1, forward strand.
AATGGCTTACGGTGCTTCATCATCTAAATGGAAAACGTAATAAAATAAATTCGTATAAAATACTGTAATAAAATAACTCACTTCTATTGCTCGCAAAATCGACGACGTCTTCACCCTCTGTAAATAGGATTCATCTCTATCTTTTCAATGTGTATATATATAAAGATGATTTTATGTAAATATTTTTTTTTTATTTTATTCCATTTTTTCTCGTTTTCACCAGTTAATCCGGATTTTCAATTTCTCGGACCGGCTCTTATCCGAGTTAACGAGATTTTAACACAGTGACATAAATCTAAAAATACGGTACTATCAACTTCCACTTTAAGAAAACTAAATGGATCAAAAAATTAGTGAATAAAAATTAAATCATTGCCTTTGTAGCTCTATATATCAATCAATCAATCAGTTAAACTTAGAGCATTATCAGCAAAATTATACGAATAGATATCTGAATGGTAAGTGCAAGTGCAGTCGCAAAAGCTAAGTGGTTGTGGTCGTGAACTCGTGGACGGCGTTGCTTCCCTCAAGTCGTTGGCTCGAGTTCTGATTTCACTACTTTGGCGCGATGTGGAAGTTAGGAGAGGGGGTGCCATCTCAGATGTGGTCCTCGTCACTTGAACTAGGTTCAAAATTAGAAGGTTCCGTCACCAAAAACCCTCGTGTTGCCTCTAGTGCGACGTTAATAAATCCAAACTAAACAAAACCTGATTCCACTAAATACATGTCGTACATTGGGGCTCATACATATTAAGTTTGTGGAGGCTCCAAGTCTTCCCATTTGGATGGTAGGGAAGTTAGTAGTGCCCGTTCAAGTGTCGTCAATGTCACTTAACAGTAGTTCAAAATTAAAAGGTCCTTCGTCAATATTCGTGTTTCCTCTAAGTGCGACTATAAAAAAACAATCAATCTAAATGATAAGTTTTCGATTTATTTTTCATTTGATTAATTATTTATTAAAAACGTGCTTAGAAGCAGTATGAATGCTATTGGCGACTGACCACGTAATTTTGAACATTGGTTAAGTGACGAGGACAACACCTGAGCTGGGGGGAATCTCCCTCTCTAAACTTCCACAACACTCCAATGGGAGAACTTGAAGCCTCGACAGATTTAACGTACACCAGTCTCTGCTACCTGGCGGGTATATAGTGACGTCAGGGCTCGAGCCCTAAACTCGACGGAAACAATACCGGCTTCGAGTTCGTGGAGGCAATCTCGCGGCGGACCACAAGGCAACCATGCTTCACATTTGTGTCGCAACAGCCTGGTTAATATAATATTATATTTTCTTTGTTTGGGAAGGTTGTGTTAAATAAATGGATACCGCATTGCTAATTACAACAATATATTTCTAAGTTAATTTTTGCAATATACAGGATGATCAATTCAAAAGAGTACCCGTTAGTTTTTCTTATTACCCTTAAATCTGACGGTTGTGACAGCTATTCTAACACTGAAGTATAATTTTTTGAAACTTGTTTAAGAGAAGGAAACAATTTTCAACACTATTGGATTATTACAACTTTATTTGTGAGGTAAAACAGAAAAAAAAATATAGACGCACAATGCTTCTTAATCCTGTGATAATTTTATTTTTGAAAAACATAATTTATCTCAAATTTTTTACATTATCATTCCTTGCAGCAAATGTTGAAAATGTTCTCCGCCACTTTGAACGCAAATATGAGCACGTCGAATAAAGTTTTGAAATACATTTTTGGTGTTATTGACGAGATTTCCTCAGTTACGACTTGTTTTAATTCGTCGATATTTGCAAGACTTTTCTGGAAAACCTTATTTTGAGATAACCCCACAAAAAAAAAATCTAACGAGATGAGGTCTGGTGACCTTGGTGGTCAGAGGCCTACTGAAATTAAATGGTCATCAAAGAACTCCTTAAGCATTTTCATGGTTAGGTTTGACGTGTGTGGAGTTGCTCCGTCTTGTTGAAACCAGTTGTAACTGTCCTGTATCTCAAGTGAAATAATAAAAGTTTGAATTGCCCAAGTACACTTCAGAATTCATTAAAATCTAAGATTAGCTCATGCAGATGATTTTTATTGTTGTCATTCATATTCTTTCGAAATGAGCTTTCAAAAATAAAATAAAAAATAATGAAAACGTTGAAAGAAGCCGAACGATTTACTCAAACCATTTACGTGGAATAGGATTCAAAATTACTAATGATGTTCACGCGAATTTATGTTTAAAAAACGAGTTATCTTTCTTGAAAGTGAAAAAAACCATACCCACACATTAAATCTAGGCGTATTAAATTAGGAATGACATTGAAAGTCTTGCTACATATATTATAGATGGGGATAATACAAAAAACAAACGGTACTCTTTTAAATTGATCACCCTGTATATTACATTTAAGCTGAAACATTAGTGCTTGGCTCACTTGACGTTTATAATTAAAAAAAAATGTGTTATTTGCATACTAGAATAGTTAATTACTACTCTTAATACTATCCGTAGACACTCCCATGTAAATGCTTAAGAAATCTCTCTCTCTCCACCCCAAACGAAACTGGATATTTACGAGAGGTCGCTGCAGATACATAACAAATGGGTTCAGATCTACAAGATACCATCATGTAGTAAGAATGATGTACAATAAATGTTTTGGGGCTGAAAGTCCTCACATTGGCATGACTTTGGTAAGGACAGCGCGGAGAAACTCAGGTGTCATTCTCGTTACAGGACCGTGAATTAAAATTACGTCGTCCATTGCCACTAGATCTCGTGCTACATCTAGGGTGACGTAAATATTCCAACCAATTATACGAAATTACTGCCTGACTTCTAAAACAAATTATTAATCAAATATTATGCAAAGCTGGATGAATCATACTGTCAACAAGACAAAGACTTCTTTCTACTTAGAATTTTATTAAAATAAACTATAAATTTCATATATATATATATATATATTCACTTCGTTAGAGTGGTTTTTTAAATTTATTGAAATTCAAAATTATAAATTCTTTCTTCATATTATAATATTTATAAATAAATTAAATTTTACTTTCAACATATTTCAATAGATTATTAATATTTTGAATTTATTTTAATGTATATAGTAGTAAATTTAATAAGTTTTGAAAACGGCTGAAATTTCAGCTCACTTTAAAATCGCAAAACATGTTATTATAAGCTTTTAATTCTAACATTTAATATCTCAATGTTATGATAATGTCTTAATTAACTTCACTTTTTTTATTTGAAGTTTATCGTCAGAAAATTTTAGGATTAGCAAAATAACTAATTAATCCTTCATATATTTTCATGTAAGTAGTATTTTTTTCCTAGTTTCTTAAGAATCACACACATAAATATTGTATAAACTAATAATATACTTTAGAGTGCCTTTAGTAATTAATTATTAATGGTTTTAAAACTTTAAATATTTCTAGTTGCTTCTATTACTTTACTATACTTAATAATTGTAATTTAATAAAGTGCGTAAAAAAGGGGAGAAATGGGGGAGATTGATATTTTCCTCAAAGCGTGTAAGACAATTTTCTTTGTGAAAGGACTTCATGTTTCCAGAGAGAAACATAACAATAAAACTCAAATTCTGGCAACGACACAAAAATAACGAACTGAAAGCATTACAACTACGATTTACAGAAATGGTTTAAACATTGAATAGCTGGAAACATTATTAGATATGAAGAAAAATTCATTCTCAGATCAGATACTGCTATTTCCAACAACTACAAAATGTTTAAATAGGAATATATATTTCCAGTGGCTACGATTTTGTCTGAATAAGTAACTAAGAAATAAATCGTATTAATTGTAACTCCCCGACGTTATTTCCTCCTCTTTCCAATCTTACTCTTATTTAAATCAGTTATGAAACAATAATCTGATGAATCAAGATCACACCGAGATGATAACCAATCTATTTTTTCAGATCTATGAATAATCAAAATTCATACCCTAATCTTCTCTATCTGCGGCAATGGTCCCTATACTAAGATGACCAGAATTTAACATTCAAAAAGAGGGATACCATTGACAGGGAGGAGGTTCTTGATTACAAATTTGGTACCTAAAAAATACCTACCTTTGGTACCTAAATAAATTACTTACCTAAATCACTTGAATAGCGTATTTGTTGACATGACTTGTTTAACTACAACTAGCACGCAGTACGATGTGTATCACATGAGAGACAGTTACAAAACTCAATATACGAAGGCATTACTTCGTGGACAACCAACAAACTCTCTATATCCTGACCCTTCTCCTCTCTAAAATTCCCCTCCGTTTCCAATTTTTGTATAAGATATTATTTTTGTATAAGATTTTGTATGACGCTAGATCGCTAGCGGAACCTGTCGCCATAAGAATAAAATCTGCTGAAGTGTACAAGGTGTTCTCTCTTCATTGTACAGCTACAAAACATTTTCGTCACTGCAAATGCCGAAAAATGCCACTGTTCGTTAAATCCAAACAATGGTGGTAATATTCTAGCCACTGATCAAGGCGAACTTTGATAAGCCGTTCCTGATAATCAGTTCTCAACAATTATTTTTATTACTAAAGTTTAACAAAATAAAATTTACAAAAATAGTATAAAGTTCATATCCTGGTGAAATTGCTACATGGAAGCCAAAAACCATATATTCCCTTCCCGTTCTGCCACCATTCCCTAGCTCGAATTGCATTCTTTCTAAAAATCGTAACTTTCTTAAAACCCCGCAGGAATCGGGACTGTCCAGCTGAAAGCGGGAAGTCTGGTCACATTACCCTATACGCATCTCATCTAACGATTAATATAATATTTTAATATTTGCTAATCGGCTTCCAGTCCCTAAAAGATTTATAGACGAGGTTTGAATCCTCGATCCTTTGTAAATCCCCTCTGAGTTCACTCCTGTAGCTTCTTTTTCACCGCAGTTTTGATATAGATATCTTACATCGATAACTTCAGTTCATTATATTTACCACCAACCAACTACCTGAAAAATCCACCTCCGTGTTAAACACATCTCTGCTTTTTATGCATCGTCACAATCCTATTAATTAACTTCACTTCAATAATCCTAATCAACAAAAGTCACGCTTCATTTATTAAAGAGAGATATTCAATTAAAAGGTCACATAAATGATCCAAAGTGTTAGTTGAAGGGGAAACGCGATAGAACCCACGTTATAAAATTGTAAGCTAACATGAATACTCTTATTACTTATGCTATAGCTATAGCTAACATTAATGCTGTTATAAAACCATGATCCAAATTAAGCATTTCAAAACTACTTAAACATCGTTCTCCCATCGTTAGGGGGAAATATCAGAAAAAAAGAATTATTTCATTTACTACTGTTTCAGTTTTTGATAAATGATTCCAATCTTTGTGTACTAGTGCTGTTTAAAAAGTACTCGTGACAGGATTGAGAAATGAGATTGGGGTAACTCGATTGTCCAGCTATCGTTAAGCCTTTTTCTAAAATGTTCACGAGTATGACGCCATTTGCATCCCAAAAAATCATTGCAGATAACTTTTCCAGACAAAAAGAATGTCTTCGCCTTCTTTGGAATAGATTCACCGGAAATAACCCCTTATTTTGAATTTGCTTGGTTTCCGGTGTGCAATGATGAATTCAGGTCTCATTGACAGTGACAACATGACGAGGGGGCAATCAAATTTTGTTTTAGAAGCAAATGGCTGCCAAATCAAAACTGACCAATTAATCAGTGTCAAATTTGTTTTGGCGCCGTTCAACAGATAGTAACCCAGAATGGTAAGACAAACTTGATTTAGCAAAATCATCTGTCATCAGCATTATACATTTTGAGCCACCCTCATATATTAGGCATTTAAGAATGATAATTATCTTTCATTTATATGTAACATATGTTTAAATACATTTTTAAAATATCTAATTTTTTTTCAAAACATTAAATGTTCCTATATTTTTTTAAATAAAAATATAGAAATATTAAAACAAAAATTTAAACAAAGAGATATACATATAATATCAAAAATTTGTATATAGTCGAGAGCCTCAAAGTGTACATACATTTAACTTAACTTCAATTTATCATTCGTTGTTCGTTTATCATTCGTCCGTGATAGCCTTAATGGTCATGGTTGAGTACTCGCGGCTAATATTGTTTCCATCGCATCGTGGGTACAAGCCCAGATGCCTCCAAAGACCCACCATGTAGCGGGGCTGATGCATGCTAAATCTATGGCTCCAAGTCTGTCCGTGGGAGTGGTGTGTAAGTTTGGAGATATAGGTGCCAGCTCTGATGTCGTCCTCGTCCCCAACCGATGTTCAGAATTGCGAGGTCAACCACAATAGCCCTAGTATTGTTTCTAAGTGCGGCGATAATAATCAATTAATCCTTATTCAAACATAGCTGTATAAAGAACTCAGTTTCTTTGATGATTAAATTACGTTTTACAAACATTTCGTTAAAGCCTGATGCTCCGCATGTCGGTATGTGGCATAATCTGAATAACCTGCAGTATTTTAGATGTGTAATGAAAACATAAATTGAGAAAAATAACTGTCGAAGTATAGGAAAATTGTGATATCGGAACCAAACATTCACATATAGAAACCAAAACTAACTTTAAAAATTAAGTAAAATTCCCCATGTTCTTTATGTGATTTACTTAACTTTTTTTAGTTTATTTCCAAAGTTCTTTTAAAACTAGTATTGTGATGTTGGACTTGCAAATTGTTCAAGCTATAATGTTTTAACTCAGCAAATAATTTTTCTAAAATAGTCTATGAATAACAATAGCATAAGGTGCCATATATTTTCAAGTATTAAAAATCAGAACATATTATGAGGGGGGTGGAGAAATGGGAGAGCGTTCACCTTACTAAAACCAATAAAAAATTATTGTGATAATAATAGGACCTTTGGTGTTGATTAAAATTAAACAAAAAGGAAATAAAAATGAAATATTGATAAAACATGTAATAAAGAAAATCTTATCGAAGAAAGTTTAGTACCATAAAATCTCACTTACATTTTAAAATATTCTTCTTTTTTTTATATTTACCGAAGAAAGAATTCATTTTAGTAATAATTCATTTTGTCGAATGTTTTGATAAAATTTCGAGGGAGCTGATTAAAAGATTGCTTTTTTTTTTCAAAAATCAAATATCTGACACTGTGATAGACTAATTTATTTTTTCCTTCTCGAGCTAGTGCATCGTTGTAAAAACCAGTACATATTTGTGTACTGATTATATTTTACAATTAACTAGAACAAAAGACTAAAAATCTGTCCTTCACTGATAAAAGCTATACGAAAAGTAACCTCACAATAATAGTAAAAGTAGCCAATATTATAATTAACGGTCCTAGCTCAAAACCGCAGTTTCAAGATTTGTCTCGTAGCATAGAATTTGTATGGTAGCACAAAGAAGTTTTGAATAAATATGTTTTTATATTAATTACGATTACAATATGTATATATATGTAAATTAATACCCTACAATAATAACTCTAGATATAAATCTATAAATTGAAGAGGTCATTGGAAAATTATTACTACCCGTGTAAGAGGTTACGACTATCTCTTTTTTTTCCTTCGTTTCATATTTTATAACATCTTTTATTATTATCTCAGTCTCTATAAATGTCATGTGTTTTACATCTTAAAAGTTTTAAGATGTTAGTTAAGAGCTAATGTTACTAAGAGATGTTTAGTTAAGAGCTAGATTTACTTTTAACTTTTTTTCTCAAAATAATTTTAAATATTTTTACTGTTCTTTAAATGCAACGAAATATTTGTCATCTGAATAAATATTTATCGAATCACATTTTTCGAAATGAAATGAAAAATTGTAAAAAAGAATATAACATTAATTGAAGTATTTAACATTGATTTAACTTTATCAAATTGGTTCTAGACTGAAGTATGTAATATTAATTTAGTTTCATCAAACTATTACTTCTACCAAGAGTAGGGTGAAGAAAGATTATAATTGAAAATTATCTAAATATTAAACTCTCCCCTTCCTCATTTTTTTTTTTTAAAAAAACCGAACTGTTCATACTTTTTCTGTTCTGTCTGAAACAATTTCATTTATTTTTAAATGTATTCTCCTCAATGTTTCGTATTCATGTGTATGAACAATGAATGGGATATTATTTTTTAATTATATCTTAGTATTTTTTGAAATAATGGCTTCCTAGAACTGGCCATAACTTTAAAACTATGCTATTATTTGAATTTTAACTATAGAGGATACCATCAATATAAAAAAATAATAATTGATACTTTAATCTTTATAAGACAATAAAAAGATGAGATTAACTATTCTTAATCTGTTCCATACATTTTTCAGATTTATTGACAAAAATTGTCCTCAAATCACCTTTCAAATATTTATAATTAACACATGTAATTAATAAAAGTAATCCTCGTATTACATTCATAAAAAAATGCCATGTTTTGCAAATACGTTAAAATAACAAAGATTAACGTTATAAGAAACAAAGAACTAGTACCAAAAAGGGAGGAATTTGCTCAAATTTCAAATTTATTTTTGTATTGTTAATATTGTTCCTTTATTTAATTCTAAGGATTATTTATTTTATATTACTTGCTCTCAGTGCAGTTTTTTAAGTGACATTAATTGCACTCTGATTGGAGCCAAGAAACAGTATATGTTGTTTTTACATTGATTTATCTGAAAATTAATCGAGTGGGAAAAGATGTTTGTAATCTGGCTAATTATAATGAAAAAATTTTAAATTATCTTAAGAGAGCGTTCGTTTAATGATTGAGTAAAGCTATTACAGGTAAAAACTCCGTATAATACAGTTGTTACGTTTCTAAAAAATTCGGTCTTTGGTAAATCCATGTTATTAAAAAAAGAACTAGAGTAAAATTTTTTTTTATAGGTTTCAAAGTTAGAATACATACCATTTTATATATTAATAATGAGGAAAAAATATTTTTGATAATTATCATCATTTCAAAACTGAAACTTTTGCGACATATGATTATTTTCCCTTTTTTCGAGCCAATCCAAAATATGTAATTTTTATTCTAATCAGAAAAAAAGTCTTTCAAAACAAATTTTTGTAAAATTCCTGCCAGACATAGTTCTGGATACTAATTGGCCGCCTGTAGCCGAGTGGTCCTGTTTTTGAGCGCGGGACTGGCAATGTTTCTTTGAGTCGTGAGTTCGAGTCTTGATGCCCCTATAGACTCGTCGTCTGAACTGATCATGTGTAGAGGCTCAATATGCTCACTTTGGGATAGTGTGGAAGTTTGGAGAGAGAGTTGCTAGTTCAAAGGTCGTCCTCGTCGCTTGACCAAGAGTCAAAATTACGAGGTCCTTCGTGAATATCCTTCATGTTGCTTCTCAGTGCAACGTTAATAAATTATCAAACTGGTTACAAATTCATTCACAAAACTGAAAAACATCATTACCGTTTCTAAAAAAAGTTTAAGCTATACGCACCTGATAGCGCAAAGTTAATTCTTAAACCTTGTTAGAGTGGACTCACGTTCTGGGATGCAATGTTGTACGAGGGTTTTCTCAATTCTATAACGGTGTTACAGAAGTACTATATTATGCGAGGTTTACCTGTACATTGATGTCAAACATTGAAGTAAAGTGTAATTTTTCTTATACAGAAGTTTACAATCCATTACAGGTGAAAATATTTTAGTAAAATAAAGGGTTATATACACATTAACAACGAAAACTAATTTATTAAAGTGCATTTTAATCTCATTTTTATTCTATCAAAGCCTTATATATTTTTGTTGATCCTCATTTACATAGTTTAATGTTATATTTCTATAGATTATTTTCTTTTTGTTTAATTTAACAAAACATTTTTACAATATGTTTTTTAATCATTATACCAACACTCCGGTCTGTTAGGACAGATCTCGTTATTTCGAACAATGATCAAATGATGTGGGCATGAAATTGTAATAATACATTTCACACTTGATCACTCGAATGGTATTTAAAAAATTGGTTTATTTTAGCTCTAAATTTTATTCACATTATTTGTAAAGACGGTAAAATATGTTATAAAACTTCATTGTGAGGTTGATAAGTCTCATTCAACAATGTAGTTAATTTTTCAGAGGTTTATGGCTTCTAAAATACTACATAACGTTCCTCTCCCGAGTCGACCTTATCTACTTACCCCTGTCAACAGACTATTTCTTCCCCATTCGTTGAATAAAACTCGAAAATAAATGCTCCTAAACTTTTAGCAGAATTTTTCTTAAAAAAAAAAAAAAAAAAAAAAGACAGAATAATAGCCGTACCTGTACATACGACTCAGAATGTATGCAGCAAGATTTCCATGGCATGTTTCAAGAAAAAAATTATTTGTGACTGAGAGGAATCGGAAGATACGATAACACTTCACTATAAAATACGTCAGCCCAGAGTTCTGGAAAACAGTTGTTTTTTCTGATGAATTTAAACGTTTTGGATCGTATAGTAGACTGATGGTATGGAGAAAACGAAACACTGAAATGAACCCAAGGAATTTACTTCCATCGATGAAACATGGAGGTAGGAGTATGATAGTTTGGGGCCTGTGATGGATGTCCTACGAATTAAAATCAGCGTTTACCGAACACTTGTCGTTTATTTACTTTTTTTACAAAGCACAACATCACAATAAACTTAAAATACACAGAAGGATCGCAACACAAATTACATAATCTTAAAATTTACCGCATCGCTTATCGCGCTTCGAGACTCGTCTCTTTGTCATCTTTCTCTTTTCTAAAAAAAGACCTTTGGAGTCTCTCGAATTCAAACCATCTAATTTTGGAGTTCACTATTGACATCGCTACAGGTCGTATGAGTGCTTCAAGGATAAGTAATTTAGTCACAATCGGTGTAATGGATAAATCAACAGCTTTGTATAGATATTTTGAAAAAAAAATTACAGTCTAGTGCTGCAAAAATATGTCTTCGAAATCATTATGTTTGTCTGTATGACAATGATCCTAAGCATACAGCTCTAATTATGCGGCTATAATTTTTGTATAACACTACTAAATTTTGGAATTTTCTTTCTTATCCACCAGACATCAATTCCATGAAACATGTATGGAAAATTCTTGATCAGAATATTAGAATCAAGTTGATTTCCAATAAAAATGACTTGAGAAACGCTCTTCAACAAGATTGGGACTACTTTTTAGTTCAGCGACATCAAATTTGGTTGAATTTATGCAAAGAAAACTCAGAGCTGTTATTCAAGCTAAAATTTATCCTATTAGATATTAATTATAAAATTCTAGTTTATGAATTTGATATTATGTGCATTATTCGAATACTTTCGACATCACAAGATTGTACATTATTTATGTCTTACGAGTCTTATAGTTTTATACGTAATTTTTTCATATAAATTGTACATGGAATTAGTAAATAATATTCTATTATACATATCTAAAGACTTATTGTGTATAATTTGATTCTATGAATTTTTGACATAGAGACTTCTTTAGAGAGAGATTATGACAACCAAAACCACGCATAATTTCTATATTTACTATATATCTCGAACACGTAAACATGTCAATAAATCCGCCTAAAGGTTCTTCTACCCAAGAAAACAGAAAAAATGTAGAAATTGTTATTTTTGTTTTGTTTTTCAGGCTATTATTTGCTAAATAAAGCCTCTTCAATTCAGAGATAAATACATTTATTTATTTAGCAATCGGATACCAACAAGTTCTTCGCAAATTAAAAATATCCAAAATACGGATACATTTTTATAAAAGTGATACATATATCACTGGGTTTAAAATACAGTTAAAAAATTTCTATGTATCGAACTTAAAGTTTCCTAGAAAAAAAATTGGATCTTAAAAATTTCGATGTATACATAAAAAAATTTTCGTTATTATTTTACTAAACAAATTATACGTAATTTATTTTTAAAGGGTAAAAAAGACTTAAAATTTTAAACTATCAAAGAAATGTATTTTACAAACAAAATACATATTGATGAGGACGAAATTGTTCTATTCTCAGAAAGTAAGCTATTCTGCCAGCTAATATTCTTCAAACGTTTTAGAGAAAGCCTTAGTCAAAGCTATTGGTCTATAAGATGATATTTTAGTCTTGTCTTTGCAGGATTTTGAAATTGAGAGAATAATGTCATGTTTCTACGGGTGTGGGACTATTGAATTGTCAAAAACTGTTGAAAGAAATTCATAACAACCGTGCATTCACTGGGATTTAATCATTTTAGGAATGCAGCTAGGATCTGATCTGCACCTGGATTTATATTTTTAGATGTTTTTATATCCCTATTTAATTCAGATATGTGAAATGTTTAATTAATTGCATTATTGTCACTGGAAAGAGACAGAAAATCCAAAGAAAGCAACTTGTGGGTAGCATATTATTGAATGCAAAAAAACATCTACAAAAATGTTTGCTTTAATTTGAGGATAAATAATAAACTTATTATGAACTTGAAGAATATTGAAAGTTAATTCAGGACTCTTCTGATATGGAAATTTTTTCAAGATATTATAAAAAGTTCTTGGATAAGAAACATTGTCCCAGTACATCTTCTTAACCTTTTTATATGAAATCTGAGCCTGCTAGAATATTGCTTGAAATGAATCCGTAGTTGGGGAGAGATGTCATAAATGACCTTTTTTCGAAAACACGTCTTGATTCTGTATAAGTTATTACATGCGCAGTTTCACAAAATGTAAAAGATCTGTTGGAGATTCTAATTTCTTGCGTTTTATTTAAAATAATACTAGCAACAGTATAAGAGACGTTGATATTTCTAGCTTCTAGGTTACCCAATGTAAATTTTACTTGTTTCATTACTGATGGCCAGTCCACTCTTTTTACAGTTCGTTTTTGGGGCTTTGAAAATAAAACTCTGTGATAATAGGGCACTGATCATTGTTACAAGAATATTCTAATGCGTAAGTATTCGTGTATCCAAAGAGGTATGAGGAGTAAAGGGTAAAGTCAATGAGTGCAGCAGCACTTACATTACCTCAATGAGTTAGAGCAATAGTATAAGCAGAATAAAATTAGATACAGTTAAAAAAAAACATAACATAAAATCATTACTGTATTGTGAAATGCAGTTACATCTACATCGGGTGATGTAGGTTAAAATCTCCGAATATGAAAACTAAATCTGTCATAGATTCTAAAAAGATTAAATTGATAAAATATTGATTTAATGGATAAGATTTAATTGGTATATAGATTTATTATATAAAAGGAATTATTATTAAAAATGACTTGAATAGCTAAAATTTTAAAATCTTTTACTGAATAGGAATTTGTTGGACAGATATATCTGCCCATACTACTATTAGCAATCCTCCTCCTGGTCTATGCTGTTTGAAGGTGATCTTTCCTTGAAATTGCATATTATTGTTTGGTTTCAAAACAGCTTCCTGTAAAATCTATATGTCAGCGTAAAGGGAGGAACGTTGAGCAAAATTATTTTATTTTCAATGTTCCTACAATTCCTCTGCGGAAAATACATAAATTTCAAATTTTTTACCTTTCAGTAAAGGGAAAAAAAAAGGAAAGAGAAAAAAAATTTGTTCATAATTGTAGAAAATATTTATTCACATTTTTAAAAATTAAAAATAATGTTAAAAACTGTAATATGTATACCAAACGTTTTTAAATTATCCGATATCTATATTATTAGATGTATCATCGATGTTATAACATGTACTTGGAATGGGTGGAAAAAAGTTCTGAAACATCGAATACGCATTTTTTTCGGAGAGGTGATATCGATTGTTTTCTATTTCGTAAATATTGCTCATTTGAAGAAACATTGTTTCAATTATCTATTGAACTGTTTCCATTATGACAACTGTTTGCTTTTCTAAAGTTATAAAAAAATTTGTTACCACATTTTCCAATCTTTTTTGAAAACCCTGGATTTCAGATTTTCAAATACCTTTCAACTTAGTAAGTTTGCCTTCAGTACCGTATAGTATAAGTCCATGGGAAAATCTTAATTTGCATTTCATGCTTAAATCCTGTATTCTTAAGACTCGTAAAATTTCTCAACAAATTTCATAAATGCTTTAATATTTGGTTACATTTCTAAATATTCAATGTTCCGTATTGTATGCTTTTAATTGTATACCTTGTATACAATTAAAATATGTAAATATTTTTGTCTAGTGCTTCATTTCTAAATTTTTTTAGTATTCCTTTCTGTGTGTTTGTATCTGTCTGCCGACTGAGTCATTGTATCATCATATCATCCAGTATTATCAAGAAATCGTGACGTCAAGGGAGTGCAGATTGATAAGCATTCCAAAAAAGAAAGAAAAGAAAAGTGAAAAGTGAGAAAATGGAAGTATTATATCAAACTACGACGTCAAAAATGAACGTCGGTTGAACTATGACTCATTTGTAAACAAATTACATGAATTTGTTTTCTTTTGATTTTTGGAATTATATTTTATTAATTTGTTCTTTTCTTCAACATGTACTGTTTTTTGCTACTCTATTATAAAAAATTGTAAAAAAAAAAATTCTTTTTGCCAATAAATGTTAAGTGCTGGGGTGATTATCTTTCGGGGGGCGATTTGTAGCTCTAAACCCTTTGGGTGAGCTCGGTCCCATTGGGCATTTTGCCTATAGCCCTCATGTTTCTTCAATGCATGTCTTTTATAAACAATCAATCAATCAACAGCTGGTTATAATTGTAATTTTTTCATTCTATTTACTATACTTCAAAATTCCTATCTAATCTATATAAGTTATGTTTCATTTTATTGGTCAAAGTTTTCAGTTTAAACAATTCCAATGAAGTATTCCTGAGTATTAGTTGAAGGGAAAACGCATTATAGCAACCGCTATAGCATTAATTCTAAGAATTAAAAACATTGTTTTCAAATCTTCAGTATCTTCTAATAAAATTACGCTAATCCTAAATGAAGTGTTTTGCATAAACTAGATTATATAAAAAGCAATTTTGACTCTTCAAATAGGCATTTAAATTGAAATTTTCAATTTAATTTACATACTGAAGTAAATCCCTTAATTGGAGAATAGTTTTTCTATTAACGTTTTAATCGTTATGAAATGACTAATGTATTTGCTCAGAGTATTGAAGATTTCGTTAGTGTGCAAATGAACTAATTATACAGCGTAGTAATTCGATAGAATGCTCTAAAAATTTGAAGAAATAATTCAAAGACCTAGATCCACAGACTTTACTTTAGAATATTATATTAATTGCCTTAATTAGCTACCTTTATCCCAGAAATTATGTTGAAACTCTTAGCCTAACGGAAGTTTTAAAAAGAATGTAATGAATGAAACTTTTTTCTCCGCAAACTGTTCATCTATTACCCAGCTTAAATATTTAAATATATACTTTGGAATTTTTTATAGACGGTCTTGATAAGTTTTGAAACTCATTCAGTTACCATTATTTAATTAATTTGAATAATACTGTAATAACTCTATTAAATTTCGTAATTAATTATTCTGAAATGTTGTGTATTATTAATTATTTCTGACGTCTAAAATCGTTATTATTTGTGAAAGTATTATAAAAATATCACATAAAATGTCCCAAAATAACTTTAGCTTCTCGTAATCTAGTTTCTTGGAATCCAACTTTCTATCTTGTATTAAAAATTCAAACAAGCTATCTGTTGCTTAGAACCGTTTTCCTAATCGGATACTTCTTTCTCCTAAAACACCACACAGGTATAATACAATCTATTCAAAATGACTATATCTTTCGTAGATCTTACATCAGTTAATTCTACACCATATTCTAAAGCGATATTTCTGACCCATTGTGAAGGGATTTCTAGTTGTGTTTGCGTAATCGAATCAATAACTACAGCTTCTAATTTAATCACTTTAAATGAGCAAGATCTATTTAGAAAAATTATTTATACAACATCCTAAAATTCTTTCGCTTCCTGTGTTAACCCCCGAAACAAATGAATTCGGAATTCTTCCCTTCGTATGACCTTCGGCTTGAATGATTCAGCTATTTTTCTTTGAAAGTTTTATTACTACTACTAACTAATAAAAATCTTACAAATAGTTTTTTCCTTATCTGTTTTTAAAATTACACTGTATGTTTGTAATAAAGTGAAAGAGGATTGGTGGGACCTATTTTCCTATTCCTGTTCCATTTTGTTTTCAAAGGAATGTAGAGATGATGTGGTAGGCATAATCTTTTCAGCGTCAATGTCTTGCGAATCCAAAACCTCCGCGTTATTACCGCAATACAATTTACTTTCGTTTGGAGTTATCGTAAGGGCCATGGTAGCCTAGTGGTCTTAAACACAGACTCACAGCCAACGGTTTCGTCGAGTCATGGATTGGAATCCTGATGCCGCTAAAGACCAACTGTGTAGAAGGGGGGAGGCTGTTGCGCGTTAAATCTATCGAGGTCCCAAGTCCTCCCGTTGATGTGGTGTGGAAGCTAGGAGAGAGAGGTGCCAGCTCACAGGAGTCGTCCTTCTCACTTGACCGAGGCTCAAAATTACGAGGTCGGTAGCCGATATCACTCGAGTTGATTCTAGTGCGACGTTAATACAACCAATCAATCAATTAGAGTTATTTTTGTCAACTTCTGCAATCGCACGAATATATAACCTACGGTCAGATCGAACCAGATTACCGATTTTTTCATATATTGTCATCCGTTTTTGACGTGGGAGGGCAACCCAGGCGTGAATCATCTTCAGCGTCTTCTTGGCTATCTTGAAAACGCTTAAACCACTCACAAACACGTGCATGCAATGAACATTCATTGCCATACACTTCTTTCAATAAATTTTTAGTTTCAGTAACGATTTTTCCAAGTTTCGTGGGAAATTCCACAACAATTCGTTCCTCACTTATCATTTTTCCAGCAAAATAAAAAAAAAATAAACTATAATGCGAACAAAAGCTACGGGTAAACGAATTTGTTTACAAAAACAAGAGGCACTGCATTTGAAAGAGAAGGCTTCACACAAAAACGGCTGTCAGTCGCTGGCGTTTTCCGCATGCTTACTTCTTCTGTAACAGCATCAGTATCGTTATTTAATAACCACACCTCGTACTCACTAATTTATTTTTTTAATAATTAAAGAAACGAAGGAAAGATAATTAAAAGAAAAGACAACATGGATTATACAATTATTTTGTACATAATTCCTAATTTTAGGTGGCTAAAATGGAATAAAAATTTAATTTTTTCCCAATAAATGTTCTGGGTGGTTGCCTCCTCTTCACCGACGCCCCTAATTGCCTCTACTGCCTATTAGAGGTATTTTCGATTTATTTTGAATTAATTTAATTAAATATGCAGCAGACTAGATTATTAACATTTTGGTTTGTTTTCAATTTTCATGGTTTTACAAACATGATATAGATTTACTTTATGTTCTAAGGAAACAACCTTCTGTGTGAATCGGAGGCTAGATGCATTTGTAAACGAAGAAGGACAAAAACATCTATCGAGAATACCTGTATAATTTTTTTGAATCGTAATATTAATAACTAAAACTTATCCTTATAAATTTGTGTTAGTCCTCCTTCGCGTGTTTCTAAAATGCAAGAAAAGCTAGTCTTTTTCCTTAATTAAAAAAAGTTTTAAGCTGTCATTAGTTCATTTCCTTTCAAGAAAAAAAAGAGGTTTTTTCATCGCTTTTCAAACCTATAATTGAATAAATAAGAGAATGCAACTTCTCCTTGTTCCAATCGATATAAGAAGTCAGTCACAAGAAAACCAATAAGTTGAAAGCACAGTTCAAATTAGAAATTCGTGTCAGTTATATACTAATGGTATACAGTCCTTCAGTTACCAATGATAAAAAGTAATTGAAGCCAAGAAATTGATTTGCAACAGAAAAAAATCTGTGTCATGCATTTTTATTTTTAAAAAAACGTGAGAATCGAGAAAGATGTGCTCTTATTTCCTTTGGGCTTTTTTTTAGAAGGAAAAAAAATGAAATTTGAATAATCTAAAAACTGAAAAGTGGTAAGCTGTTCCGTTTGCTACTAAGTCATTTCAATTATAGGAGATATGGAACTATATTAACCAATTCTTTGAAAGAGAAAATAAGAGGAAATTAATTTCATGATAGAAGCCTGAGGCATCAAAAAAAATAGGCATTGAACGGCATTTTAAAACAGTAATACAGAAAAAAAAGGGGGAAAAAAACAGTGACCTTCAGGAAGAAGTTGTAAGATATAAAACCGATAAAAAACATTTATGTCAAATGCATTTATTATTTTAGAAGGGAAACATTAATAATACCCGAAATGTTTATAGTTCAGGCTATTTTGTAATTATAAAGAATTTTGAATGTTATATTTTTAAAGGCAAAGCAAATTTGTTTTTTTGTAAACTGATTAATTACATCTCAAAATAAAAAGAACAGCTAAATATAAAATGAAAATCGATGAAATTCTAGAAATTTTTTAAACTAAAATAGGTTGTTGGTTCTTTTTTCAAAGCTAATTTTTCACTCTATTTTCTATGGGGTATGTGTGTGTGACGCGCAATATTAGTGAGGCGCCATCTATATTCTTTTCAGTATACAAATGCTACTCATTCCAATTCCACTTCATTTATTTGCAAATTATTTTGCAAATATTAACTGCATTAAATATCGAAGAAAAGGTGCAGAAAAAAATTTAAAAAAATAGCGAACAGTAAACTAGAAAACAGTAATTTATTAATTCCATGCATTAAAGCTAAGGAAATTAAGTTTATTTTAAAACAAAGAATTAATTAAAGTTTATTAAGGTCATTGTTTTTTTTTTTTCGAGGCAACAATATTTAAAGGTAAATACGAAAGATGTTTTACTTCAAATATAAGAAATGCTTGGATTAATTTTTTATTTTCTCAACGTACGATCCGTTTTTCTTAATGTAAAAGAGTTATTTACAACTCAAGAGTTTAAGACTTTTTACGGCTATTTCTCTTCAAAGTGTTTTTTTTTTTTTTTTTTTTTTTTTTGAAAAGCATCGATATCTTAATTTAAATACGCTTGAATCTCTGTGGAGACATCAAAAAATTTCTTTGAATATAAAGAATTAGATTTCCAAAAAATATATCTTTCTCAATAAAATATCAAAGTTATGAGACTCAAATACAAATTATTTTGCAAATATTTTTCATTAAATATGAATTATTCAAGGTACACACATATTCTTAAATTTTTTACTAGAATAACTATTCTGTATATCTTTGTTAATATAAATATCTTATAAAAAAAAGCATTTTAATTTTTAGCATTTAGGTGATAGATGCATGCATCTATTTTCTTTCTAAGAATATATCTCTTAAAAATGTATTTTAATTTTTATTATTTATGGTGACATACGTATTTTTCTCCAATATCACTAAATATATCTATGTCTTTAAAAGAATATAGATAATGTATTTATAAATATTACAGATGTAACACTCAAAAACGTCAATTTAAAAATTATATTTTCTTTCACATATTCACCCGAACTGCAATTTTAGTCAGAAAATTTTCTTGTGATTTCATACTAAAATTAATATTATTGAATTAAGGAATATAAGAAAATATATATATCAGTAAAAAATTATAATTCTTTAATAAAAATATTTCACTCGTCATTAATACTAGTGTAATAATGTTGCTATTTCAACCCCCCCCCCCATATATATATAGCGTATATGTTGGAGCAGGTTAAAAGGAAGACACAATAGATAAGATATCCGAATAACGTGGTTTATTAACAATCTGCTACACTTGGCTGAGAACTCCCCCAGCTTGAAAAAATATGTCTACATATATATCAGTAGAATATTCCAAAACACTGTTCTGGTTACGTAATGAATATCCTGAATTATTATAGAAATTTCACGGAAAAAAACAGAGAATTATTCAACAAAACTTTTGCATGAATTTTCAATATTTGCAGTGCTGGGATTTTAATCCAAGAGCTCTGTGTTTATAGATGATAGTCTTACCTAAGCACCATTTGTGCTCGCAAGTTTCGTGGCATTGCTCTCCATTTCAAAAACAGAGTCCTGCTGTATAGGAATTCTCTTGTAGAGCTTTCGTCCTCGAGAGTATTATGGGTCCTGAATAAACTAGACTGGATGGCTGATTTCTTTGGAGGTTGGACGCATTCCCTCAATGATTAAGCTCGTCAGGAGGAGTAGAATCATCTGGAAATTGGATCTGTGCATCGGGATGATAGTAAGGTTTCATTCTAAGAGCATGTACCATATCAATTGTCCTTCGGCTTCTCAAGACGGGCTTGTCCTTCGGCTTCTCAAGTCTTGAACTTGATAACTATGTTACGTCAAATAGTAGTCTTTGGACTTGATAAGAACCGAAGCAAGCATCTTTTAAGTAAATTCTCCGACAAATCTACTTTTCGTAGAAGTATGAAAATCCATACGAGGTCTCCAGGTTTATAGTAGACTATTCTATGTTTGGAGTCGAGTCATACCACCTTCGATCTTTTTCTTGTGCTTCCAAGATTCGTAGTCTCGTTCAGCTGTGTAGATTCTTCGGCTCTTGATAGTATCTAGTGGTGTAGTCTCCTTCGGTTTCTTCAGTGTGAATCGGGAACATAGAATTGTGTGTCGTTTCAACTTCACGCCCATGCATCAGATAAAACGGTATAAACCCAGTTGTGTCCTGCTTCGCGGTGTTGTACACAAAAGTAACGAAGGGCAATATTTCATCTCAGTCTTTCTGCTTGACTTCAACATACATAGACTTCAACATACATAGTTTAATGTCTGTTAGTGTTTTATTAAAGCGCTCTGTAAGCCCATTAGTTTGGGGATGATAAGCAGTCGTCATTTGGTGAGAATATTACAGAGGTAATTAAATTCCGCAACTCGTTTCGATTAAAACACCTACCCTCAGTCTGTAATAATGACTCTTGTAGTTCCATGTTATAAAAGGATGTCCCAGAGTCCACTAGAGCATGGACTGGATGGTTGTCGACAATAATCTCAAAAGGATTTCTGGGCATCTTCGCAGCGAGCAGAGGATTTTCTTCTTCGGCGGCCTCAATTCCTAGAAAAGTCTCCATGCTTACTTTTCCTCATTGCTTCGACTTGGCGAAGAGCCTGAACGTCGATACGGTTGACAGCTATCTGAAGAGGAAACGGGATAGTCCTCGACATGGTGAGGTGGTTCTGGTGGCTGTTCGGCTGTATTCCCCTCATATCGATTCTTAGTTCGGTGGCGTTTCGTCTGTTGGTTCAGAAAGGGTCAAATATAGTTCGGTGCTCTCTGTAATAACAAACAACATGTCCTAGTCGACCACAACGGAAACAGACAGGTTTATTTTCTTAGATTCGCCAGAGATCAGTTGCCCTAGACTCAGGCTCATTAATGGGTACCTGCCTTTTAGCAAGTGTGGAGTAAAATGGTTGGAGTCTGGGTCGGGGGCAAGCTTCAGTTCACTTCTCTTCACCTTTCGCGAAAGGTGATAGAACTTCCTTCACGTCTTCTTGAACAACAGCTTTGATCGATTTTAGTTATGTTCTTGGATTTTTGGTGTTCGGCACTGTTACCCGTTCTCGGACAACTCGCTGAATTAAGGTGACTAGATCCCTTTCTTCAGTTGTTGAGGACATCGGGATGACGTTAGGGAGGCGATAGAATTCAATTTCTTTCGGGTAACTCTCGCCTCTCTTTCATTCCTCCGATATAATTTCTACATTTCACAAAGTCTTTCGTAGCCGTGAGCTCTTTGGTTAGGAGAGCTTGGTAAGAAATTCCTCGGCAATACCTATCATCAGGTGGGACATCTTTTCATCTTCTTGTATTTGATGATTCATTTCATGATAAAGTCTCAGGAAGGTTTAGATGTACGATTGCGTCAAGAAAAAAGAACATGTTTGCAAGGCAGAAGATTTCATGCCATTTATTATTCCTTAAACCACTTGTTTCTGTCATAGCCACGGTCTCCGAGAAATACAGAGGGATTTCTGACCTGTTGCACATGAGTCTTTATGTCTTTGCTCTTTTAGATGGAGTGTAGAGTTTAAACTCGGATGAATTATTTTTCAGCCTATCCCTTCTTAACGCAATGTCCGGTTCCAGGAAGTAGCAATCGTTGCACCCAGTGCGTCTACCGAACTGTAAAGTAGATATTGGAGTAGGATGAATTGAAGTCACAATAATTATCCGAATAACGTGGTTTACTTTGAGCAGTAATGATTGAGAACTGAGAACAGTAGTGATTTCTTATATATTGTTTTATTTTTTAATTATTAAAATTATTTCCTAATTCGTTTTTGATTTAAGTATTGTTGTTTAATTACAAATAAATTTCTAATTATATATATATATATATATATATAGTTAAAAGTAGAATAGTCAATTTACAAAAAATAAAAAAGAATTAAATTCTATTAAATAAAATTAGCGGAAGTAAAAAGCTATTAGAAATATTAGTGTAAAATCAGAATCAAAACAATAGAGGAAAGTTATTGTATTAATTAATGTAATAAACTAAAATTAAAAACTACAAAATAGAACTAATTGCTAAAAGTAATATTATAAATCAAAAATTGATCCTTAAAGTACAGGAAACAGTAAATAAAGTTAGAGTAAACTATAAAGTAAACGAAAAAATTGGAAACGAAGTAATTAAATGCTTTCGTAGACTTCGGACTGTGACGCGTGATTGTACCAATATTATGGATTTAACTATCTTACTTACTTTATAATAAACAACAGGGATAAACACAGGGATAAACACAGGGATTACTTTATAATAAACAAGTAAAAACCAAAAATCGGTTAAAAATCAATTAAAAATGAAAAGGCGGGTATGATTAATGAAAAAATACCAGAACAGTAAAAGAGCAATTACAAAAGCATAATATAAAAAAATTAAATACACTTTTATCACAAAATCTAAAGAAAGAGTATAAAAGATAGAAAAGAATTAAAATCTTACTAAAAAAAATCGTAGAAGTACAAAACAATAATCATACAACGGCGTCGAGAAGAAAAAGGATTCTCGCACAATAGAAATGAAATTTTAAAAAATCGTTACGTCAACTACGTTCAGTAGAATTAAAATTAAAAATAGATTATTCCATCTACTTTTGTAAGTCAAAATTTAAAAAATTCATGAAGAAAATAAATTATTACAGATAAAATAAAATAATACAACAAAAAAGAAAAATAAGAAACTAAAATTAATTAACTATTTAAAAATCAAAACAAATGTTTAAAAAAAATTTAATTCTTGAATAAATTACACTATTTTGTAATTTTTATATTTTGATGTATTTTTAAGAAAATTAGCTTGAAGACAAGTATTGGGATTTAATCTTCATTAATATATAAAAAAAAATATTTGCAATTTTTTTTTATATAAGATGTAATTACCTATAATATTCGTAAAAATCGAGATACTCTAGAATATTAATGTTAGTTTGTAATAAATTTAAATAACATGGACAAATGCTAAATAAGATTTAACATCTGGATTATACTTACTTTGAAAAATTATTAGATAATCTATATATCTAAACAAAATAAAACTTAAGACTTTAAAATAAAATTATGAAATTATTATTATCTATATATCTTTATTCATAGCAATATATAGCCAATAATCATGAATATACGAAAGCATTTTGATCTTTCTAAATATAGTTAACTCTTAATTGGCTCAATTACTGTTTTCATCCATTTGATGTTGTGGATATTGAGAGTTCTTCATACTAAATTTCAACCGGAAGCAACACTGAATTCGTGATAGGTTTTTAAATTTCTTGTTCGTAAAAATAAGTCTCTATACTATAAATATTAAAGCTAAAACAAAAGGATTACAATGCAAAGTTAAAAATGATTTTTATAGAAGCTATTAATATTTTTCCTTTCGAAAATTCTTCTCGTTTTTTTTCTTTTCAAAATAATAAAAATTCTAATCATAACATAAAAGTAAGTAAAAAAGTACCAAGTAAAATTCTAATCCTAACCTAAACGCATTATAATTGGCTCCCTTGATTTACTGAACGATTTATATTCTAATAATCAATCTTCAATAATTCAAAAATTGGTATCAAATTTCTTGTGATTTGTTCCCAGTAAATTTTCTTCTTCAACATCTCTTTTTCTTGATATTGTCGAAACTGCGAGTGCGATAATCTATTTCGAATCATAAAATGTCATTCAAATCACCTCCTCTAACTGCTACAAAATCGGCACAAAAAGCTAAAAAAAAAATGAGAAAAAAATTCTTGCTTTTTTTTAAAATTAACTTATTTAAGTTGATTCGGAGATATTAAAAACAAAATCTTGCATTTATTTAATCGCACAATTTTGTTTTTGTTATCTGCGAAACAACTCACAATAAAAGAATTTTTTTTATACTTCTTTTTATAGAACTCATGCGCCAGGAAGCAAGAAATACAAAGGCTATTAAGAGTAATGTGATTCAATTGGAGTGAAATAACTGGGACAGTTTTATTATCATGTACTTAAGCTTTAGAGAGGAAGAGTGATTCAATCATTCGCAATGTTTCTCTCGTGGAAACATTATTTTAAACGAAGTTTAAATGCAATTATGTTTCATGTTTGAGGAAATATCGTTAAGGTATTCTATCCCGAATCTACATCGGGATAAGTTTTGTAAAATCCCAAAAACGTGCTCCTTTTTCTATGCCCGGAAAACCTATAATTATAGGAAGGATTTTAGAAATAATAGCGAAGGTAAATCTATTTTTGAAAAGGCTTACTCGTAAATATAATCTGGAATACATGTTTACCATCATGTAATTGAAAAACATTTTTTTAATTTAAGAGGATAATTGAAATAAATCTTTAAGCCAAATATTATTTTTAAAAATTTAGCTCTTTTAAATAATAATCATATGAAGAAATGAAATTTATCATTGTGTGTGAAAAGCATTACGTTTTAGGAAAAAGAGCATTTGATTAGAATCTATAAATTGTATGTAATAAATAACTAAAAAATATTAATAAAGTATTCTTAAATAAGCGAAATCATAAGTAAAATCCTTAATTATATAATTAAATAAAACTTACTGAAGAGTGGAATATTTTTGGAGTAAAGGGAAGACTCAAATTAAGGGAAGGAAGGTTTATTTTCAGTGAGGAATGTATTGTTTGGATTTTACAATACATATCTTCAGTTTGGTGTAGTATATCATTCGTATTAATGAGAGTAAACGATTTAAGTTTGTTTGTTTGTTTGTTTTTGCATGATTACCTGATACAGTTATGTGATACTTGAATGATTATCTTTCAAAAATCGAATAATTTTGGGGGACAAAATTACGAATGAAAAAGGTTAAATTATAAAATTCAAAAAAGGAGATAGAATGATTAAAAATTTATGTTAAAATTAAAATATTATATAACACTTTTTCTCAATCCCATTATATCATACGTAAAATAAATATTTTAAAATGTGATTAATGAAAGGAAAATAAATGTAGAATTACAAAAATTAAATATAAAATTTTCACAGAGTACATTTTAAAAGTATATTAAAATCTCAGCATATCTTTCCCTTCCCGCCCCCCATCACCGTATATTGCTGAGTACAAATTAAAAGTACTGTTTACAAAGTTTCCAAAAAGCTTAAAGATATAAATTTAGGTTAAGAAAAATTAAACAGTTTTGATTTTTCATTTGGTAATTCACAGTTAGCCCAATTAATATTTCAAACACAATTTTTTGCTAATGATACATTTTTATGAAGTGGTCAAACTTTATTAGATCAAATCTTTATTTACATTCATTTGAATTCATATAAACATACTTTTATTAGCACTTTGAATGGGCGAATGAAAATTACAAAAATACATTGAATCAATAAAAGCCATTACATTTTCAAGCTACAACTAATACGATGAAAAAAGTTAAGTGGTTTCGATGAACACAACGATGCATCAGTTTTGTTTCACTCTGTAAGACTTTCTCCACGCTTCCATCAAAGCAACAGCAGAATGGAATCGATAAAAGATGACAAAGGGCAAAACAATTCGAGTAGTTACCGGCCAAGCAACGGTACCATAGAATTCCAGTTGTAAACGACTTCGTAATTGTTTCTGAGTTGTAAAGGATTCAAGAATCCAAAGTACAATATTAGCAAATACAAGAAAAATTACAACTTGGCGGCCAGGTTTTTCGTCAATATTCAAAGGACTTAGACGTTTCTTCGATACTTGGTGAATAAAAAGCGACTGCAAAAAAGCTTGAACAACCATCAACGTTCCTTCCAAAAATAATAGAAAGTTCGGTATGTTTCCCATTGAGATTCCTCCTACAATCATATTGCAAATACCATACACATAAACAGCCAGCATTCCAATTCTCTGAAGCAAATCTGACAGTCGTCTTTCTCTAGAAGTTTTACTTTTCATTTTCCGAATTTGCACTATTCCTATAATAGTTACCAGAATTGACAGGCCGAAAATCCCACACTCAAGTGCTCCAATCATTAAGTGGACATTAAAATCTTTATCTTGAGCGAGCACGAAGAATAAGATTATTGAAATTATACCAGCAACTAGAATGAGCAATCCGAGAAATAATCCTCTTGTTGAGCCACCACAATTGATTTCATCTTGACTTGGAGGCTTTCCATATACCGAAACAGCAGTAAAACGTTGCATTTTCAATCGATGAGAGTGAAGATTCGACCAAGTGATGTAAATAACGGCAGTGGCAACTAAGCAATATTGCACTATAAAAGGATATAAGTAGGGCATTGCTTTTTCCCAAATATCACCAATTGTGGAGTTTTGCATGCAAATGTGAAATTCCATCAGGCCTTCGGTCTCTTCGTTGTCTGGAAGGGGATTCCATAAGCACTGCCGTGACATAGCAACTGAAATGGGTTTTAAAATTTTATTTTATTTAAATTGGCTTTGAAAATTTCATTTTAATATGTGCTAACTTTTTTTCCTATTAAGTATTTGAAAAAGTAAAATTATTCAAAATTAACATTAATTAGCAGAAAGAAAGCGTTCTTCAGAGCCCTAGGCTCTACAGAAGCCATTACTATCAAGAAAAGAAAATGCCTTCTTCAAATACCTAACGCATTTTTATTTTTACAAGCAAAATATTCTAAAGTACAAAATCATTGTCAATATTAACAACAAAAAGAATAAAAAATAGATAATTATGCCATAAAAATCAATTATTAAAGTAAATATTAAAATAAGAGTAAACGATAATTATTAAAGTAAACAATAATATTCTGTTCGGATATTAAAATAAAAGCAGATAATAAAATATTAAATTAAATATACCATAACAATGTAAATATACCTTAAAGCAAACTAAATGTAATTATTATAATCATAATGTATAATATTGCCAATCTTTTGAACCTAACACCTTATATCCTTTATTTTATAGCCACACATTTTTGTTGACGCCATTTTCTCAAAACAATAACATGTTACCACATGCTAATGTAGCGGCCAATGAAAACATCTCTAATTTTTTGTATATTTTATTCTAAATGGTTTACTTACTAAGGTAACGTTTTTAATAAATTAGACAGACCTCAAGATGTATAAGATTTTTTTTAGAGTCAACCTGTCGAGGAATAATTTTGTGTTGATAAACACATGAAGAGCAAATATTAGGAGGGAATACCAAAAAAGATTTTTCAAAGATTTTATTCGAAACTTAACCACAGGACCGATAATTATCCAGACAATTATAGATAATTTTTCAAACTATTTATGCGTTTTATAAACTGAAGACATGAATACTTGTGCGTTTGATTTTAAATCTTTTATGTTCAAAAATTTTTAATATTTGATACATAAAGCTACAGTTTCTGAATGCCGAAATGTAAGCATCGGGATGCTTTTTTCTTTAAAAAATGAGAAATAATGTATTATGTCTTGAAGTTGATCGACATTTTAGGTAGTTGTAGAAACGAAATGGATTTTTGGAAATTACAGAACATACACAAGAATTGAACACAAAAATGTCATTTACACAAAGTAATCCCTATCAAGAATTTTGCTTTAGTTATCACAATATTTAAATATACTTTTAATTTTTAATTTATATTTTCTTTTTGTTTCTGTCGTTGCGTTACGTAATTTTTTAAATACATGTTAGGGAAAATATGATAAATTCTAGATATTTATGTATCATGAGTTTGAACTACTACAACTTTCAAAATATAGAAACAATTTGAGTCTCAAAATTCACATGCTTCAACAATAAAATCGAAATCAGTTATCGATGTATGATTTAATATTCCTTTTCATAAGCAATCAGGTTTGTAATCTTAACAAAGTCTGATTTCCATATCACACTCACAAAGTAATTATTGTTAAATGCCAAATAGCTCAACAAAACAAAGTCATGCAAACAAACAATTAAAAACATTTAAAGTGACATTACCATAAACTCTGTGATATGGTTTGTGTTTGAAATTATCCGTCGATTTACTATCAGATTCGAGGCTATGTTTAGTGACATTGAACTTAGCGTCTACCCAAGGAATGCTAGAATTATGTTTGTAGTGAACAGCTTCCAACCAGTCTTTCGCACTTTCCCACAGCATTATCCTAATCCATATGGCTAAATTTGTTGCTACCAAATGCATTAGAGCTATGTGACGAAACCAGCGGAAGGAATTTACCATCTCCTAAAATAATGATAAACAAGAGTACAAAAATGCATTAAATTACGTTAAATGAATAAAGGGATATCGTAGAAAAGAATATGCAAAGTAAATAATGCAAGAAAAAATAAACTGAGTTCAATAATAAATAATAATGTTGGGTTTCAGTTTCATCATAGTAAATTTTTAATCCAAAAGAAGTTCTGAGCAAATTTTCAGAAAATAAATTTATGTATCTATGTTTTTCTAAGGTGCAAATATATAATTTAGTCTAATAGTCATCATTAAATTACATTTTTTAAAAATAAAAAAAAGGTTTAAAAGATCAAATTACTGAAATGTTTACAACAAACTCAAAAAAGCAGAAGTTCTGACATTTATATATCCCTGATTTTTTTTTAATCTTTTTTTAATCACTTGATTAATTTTCAATGTATATTTTCTTTCTCAATATTTTCGTCTGAAGTACTCTTTTTCTAATCATTATTTTTGTCCGGAAAACATAAAATTACGAAAAATTCATTAGAAAAGAATTATTACGTATTTGAAAAATAGAAAATGAATGGGATTACTTTTATGCTGTAATTTTAAAATCTTTTTGCATTTTTCTAGAAGATAGGAAGGTACAAAACATAGGAAAATCAACTTACGCAAAATATTCTTTTATTCTCATTTCAGATGCTCTTTTTATTTGACTCAGGATGAAACTATATCCATAATATCCAAGAAAATTTAGGCCTTAAAATCCTTCAAAATTTGTATTTTTTTTTTTTTTAATTTACTGTTAAAAACTTGAGAGTACTTTGTTTATGCAATAGATGTATTAGTCATAAGAATGTGATAAATACGTAGAACATTCAAAAACTAAATTTTAATATTGCAAACTGTAGGATCATGACTTAGAGAAAAATATATTTATTTGCGTTTTTCTCATGTGTTTCCTTAGGATTCAGTTACACTTTTCTCAGAAATTAATTTATCCATAGTGCTGATATTCTTTATATTAAAAAAATGTTATTTCCTATACAGTGAACGTAATTGTTTTTCTAATAAACACTGACAAATTTTAGGTATAGCACGATATAGTTATTCAAATTAAGGAGAAACTTGAGTCATAAAATTTGAAATTTTTTAAATTTTATTAAATTCAAATTTTTATGTTATAATTATGTTTAGTGCATACATTGTTTATAAAAACTCTGCAATAAGTACTCTGATAATCATGTGGATATGATCAAGATCTAATAACGACGAAAGAAGGGGAACATGAGATTTTGAAGATATTACATCATTATTAAAAAAGGATTTTAAGTAATGTTACAGAGTATATTCATTACTAATGTCACATCAATACAGTTTTTAAGTATTTGATTCTTGTTATTGAAAAATAAGTGTGAATTCTCTTTTTGTCATTTTTAAAAAATAATATCATATACAAACTAAATGATTGATTTTATTTAAATGTACTTAATTTTATACTCATGAAGGAGTATTAATCAGAAAAAAATGTAGAAAGAAGCAGTACGTGATTAAAAAAACATATCATTTTTATAATTATACTAGATCTTTGTAATATTTATTTCACTTTATTGATGTTATTCTTAATATATATTTCTAAGCTATTTTCTTTATTTTTATGTAGGCTATAGAATGTTTCAATTTTTCCTCCTGTTGAAAAAGGGAGAATATTTCGCTGATTTCATAGGTGTATTATGAATGAGAATTAGATAAATAGAACATTCTAAAATTGAAATTTTAAGATGTAAACACACATGCCGCGCCTTAGAGAAAAATTTACGCATTTGTATTTTTCTCGAAATGTGGTTTTCAGGATTCTGGTTCACTTTCCTCAATCTATTTTATCCATATTGAGATACGTTGCATATTGTGGAAGGAAGCTTCTTACACAGTGAACATAATTCTTTTCAGGTAAAATCTCAAAAATTTTAAGTATTGCACAATACGTTTGTAAAAATTATGGAAAATTTGAATCAAAAATTAAAAAATTCTATTATTTTTAATTGTGGAAATTATAATTATATTCAGTTAATAGAATGTTATGTTTATAAGTACTCTGTAATTTTTTTAAAGTTAAGTGTGTGCAATATATTTTCTGCAAGATATACATAAGGGTAAATATACGACTTAGAAATATACATACAGCTATTGAATTTTAATCGCTCATACATAGATATTTAGGTATATAAATGTGATTTACTTTACATAAACATACACATAAGTATACATATATATCAAAGTTAAAATATGACTTCCATTGTTTTTAATTTTAAAAAGTAGAAATTATTTAAATTTGACATGAAATAAGCTCATTTTTTCTTTGTCCAAGACATCTCCGTCATTATTGGTTTTCGTTCTTTTTTATGATTAAAAATTTAGTTATAGAATATATTAGGTCTACATAATATGTATTTCTTATTTATATTAATTTATTTTCTACCACTGAGCTCTTCCTGTGGTAGATGAACATCTCGGTTTAAAGTTTATTTTTTAAATAAACTTTTTTTTTCAATCTTTAGGTGATTGGACTCAAAATTATCTGAGCACATTACTATTCATTCACTTACTTTAGTGTTCATGAAAAGGAAATGCATTTGAATGAAACTGAAAAGGCCACGAAGAACTGGTTGCAGCATATTTAAGTCATCCATGCACTTTTTGGGTCCAGTGAAAATAGCTGCAACTTCAAGTCCACTGGATATAAGAGTACCCAATCCAAACACTGTAAAATAATATTACATGTAAACCAAAAAAATAGAATATTTCATAATATATTTTTTAAAGGTTAGCTCCTGAAGATTTTGTGAGTAAAGTTTATTTTTTTATATATAAAGAGGCAGTTTTTACTATTTCAATACCATACATATTGACTATTTTTTAAAACTGTATTACTTTTATTGGCATCATTAAGCAAGTTGAGAACTTGAAATTAATCTTTGTATTATTAAATTTCAAGTAAGTAAAACGACAAATTTTGTTACAAAGTACTCGATAATTAAGATTTTACATACTTTGTTTAAGTTTGCATACATAACTTAAATCAAATAATTATGGAATAAATCTAAAATTATAGTGCTTAGGAAAAGAATTAGATTTCTTCTGAAAATAGTTTTAAAGAATATATAACTGTATGAAATATAAACATACCAACAGATCCTATTCTTAAGTATATGCTGATGTCCGAGAAAAACAAATTTTTCATGAACTTAGTAGAGAAGACTGATTTTCTGCTTCCATCATAACTGCCTTTTGACCATCGAGGGCATTTGTTCATAAGAATATTTATATACGCTCCTATAAAACAAATAATCCCTCCACCAACCAAATATGTAAAAAGATATCCCTATAAAATAGATGTAAGCATTTCAGAATTCAATGATAGTTTAAATCAACAAAATATTTTTATTAATATAGTTTATTATGAAAATCACTTATTTTAGTAATTTTTGAGGGGGGGGGAACCCTGATTATAATGGGAAATTCAAAAATTTTTTATTCATGTGATCACTTTTTAATTTTCTTAAATAGTCATTAAACTTTTTTGTTCAGTCATACATATATATATATGCCTGTGGTGTGTGTGTGTGTGTGTGTGTGTGTGTGTGTGTGTGGGTGTGTGTGTGTGTGTGTGTGTGTGTGTACACGAAATTTTTTTATTTCTCATTAAGCTCGTACTAAAAGAAAATTATATTAGTTATAATGGTAAAAACTATTATTAAATTAAATGTATACCTCAAGAAGGTCCAGTTAGTAATAGTTCAGCTAATATTTATCTACATTTCTTTGAATAAAAATTTAGTGATAACAATAACTTGAAATTATTTAGGTATATTGATGGTCTTATTGTTTTTCAAGCTAATTCTTATACAGATCTCACACCTGGTTTATCATTTTAGCCTTCACATTTAAATCTGATTAAAACTAATGAAATTCTCATGAAACAGATTTCTTAGATGCTAATTAAAAATTGTTAACAGTGAGACTATTAGTAATATTTGTGACAAGAAAGATAATTACTGTTTCCATATTAATAAAGTGCCTTATTTAGGTAGTAATTTAAGTTTAAATATTTTTAAAAATATATTAAATAATTATTTACTGAGAATTATCAATTTATTAATTTACCTATCAATTTTAAAATAACCTAAATAATTTCTATATTACCTGAACAAAAGCTAATTATCCTATTAATTTTTAAAAGAAATTTGAAATATAAAAATTATAAATGTTGATAAAAGTTATATATTTTTTTCTTATTATTTTTATTTTTTTAATTTTTCCATTCTTATTTTTGTTCTTGGCTCTATATTTCTCCATCTTTCTCTTTTTCCCTCTAATTGTATTTTTTAAATTTATATTTAAAGGATTTTTTTGAATGTTTTTTAATAATTTTTTTTTTCATTCTAAATGGTGACACATTTTTAATATTATTTTTGTTCGATTTCTCAATTTTATATATATTATTTATTGGTTAAAAGATTATTTCTCAAATTTCAAATAAAAAAAATTCTCCTCAATGTACCCTTTGATCATCTTTGTACCTTTTTCGATTTCTTGGCTGATTCCTTTATAATGATAAAAAAAAAAGTTGCAAAGTATAATTTTCTGAACAATGGCTTACAGATTTTTTACTCAAAGCTTACATCTTTTTTTAAAAACATTTTGAATTCAACAAGACTATTAACTAAAATTGTTGATTATCTTACTTTTCATAACTGAAACCTCTTAAAAACCCAAAATTGGGTATTTTACCTAATTTTTTTTCCCTGCTGTACACAATGTATTCAAAAAGTTACTGGATTGATCTCACACAGACTATATAACCCTGAGGATAAACTTACATTTGATATTAAGCTTCTACATAGTCTCCTCACACAATTTAATACAACACTTAGAACAAGTGTACAGTTCAGTAAACGCCTTCTGGAATGTCTCCACTCCAACACCATTCAGTTCCGATGTCATCAATCTCCTATATCGATTCGTACCGTTGTCCCTTCATCTTCATTTTCAACTTCGAAAGTAAAAAAAAAATAGTACAGGGGGTAGTTAATGAATATAAACGGCCTTCTCATTAAAATAGGCTACAAAAAGACAGACTTATGAGACGGTACATTGTTGTGCAAGAGGTCCTAATTTCCATTGTTCAACAAATTTGGCCTCACACACCGTATTCGTTTGAAAAACCAATCAAAACATCTTTTTTGAATGCCCCAGTCCTAGTGGAACCTTGACGACGAAATTCTGTTGCAGAAGCTTAACAATTTCATTATTTCGGCTCAAACATGGACAATCTGATCTCTCATCTTCTTCGGTGAAGTATCTTCCAGCTTTAAATCTCGAAAACCACTCATGTACTTAGGAACAACTCATAGTATCATCAGCATACGCAGATATAATCATTTAGTTCGTTTGGGGGCCGATTTCTCAACTTAAAACACAACTTGATGTTCATTCCTTGTTCCATTGCAATTCGAGGATAATGACGCACGCACACGCTTTACACAAAGGAACGCTGTCAAGTCGGGATTAGTCAGAATGAATGGAACTACTTGATACGCATTGTTGAAGGTCGTTGCTACACCATTCTGTTGATTTCGTAGAGATAGCGCTATTTGTACTTTTTTTTTATGAGCGGGTGTCTTGGATTTTTTTGAACACACTGTATATGAATTCATTATATATGGATTTTTTGTACAACACTGTAAAAGAAATGAGCTTGTACCTTGAATCTAATATTGTTGACATTATTTTACTTCTAAGAATAGTAAATTTCCGATGTTACATTCAAAATTGTGAAGTTATTATCATTTCTTTGGTATGCTAAAATCCCTTATGTAGAAAAATATAAATATATGATGTAATATTTGTATTTTAAAAGCAAATACAGCTGCTATTTTAGCGTAAGTTTTTTCATATTACTTTTAACGTAATGTATAGCAAAAATGCAACCATTTTATGTTTAGAAGAAAATTTTAGATTTTTTTTTTAAAATGGTTACCATTTTCATATATATATATATATATATATAAATATATATATATATATATATATATATGAAAAT
>BMAW01016158.1:1208209-1321974 GCA_019974015.1 Nephila pilipes
TTTTTTTTTGCGAGTAAATAGCGATAAACAGCTTTCTGAATCATCGACTCGTTGCTGTTTTTGTTCCATCGAAAGTAATCGCGGCACCCACTTGGAAAAACCTTTTTCACTTCACTTCAAAAAACCTTTTTCAGTAAATACACTTCCATATGATATCTGTGTCATCTCAGCAATCTCACGGAGCTTCACTTTACGATCTTTCATTATAATTTTTGTCACTTCACTCACATTTTCCGGTGTAACGGCTTCCACAGGTCTACCCGAGCGTTCCGCGTCATTTGTGTCGGTACGACCACGTTTAAACTCGGCAAACCACCGACAAATCGTTGCTTTTGATGGACAAGAGTCCGGGTAACATTTTTCAATCCATTGTTTCGCTTGCACGGTGTTTTTACCCATTAAAAAACAATGTTTTATCAGAACACGAAACTCGGTTTTTTCCATTTTTTAAACAAACTACAAAACGACTTTACTCCAACCTCGATAACTCAGCTGTTTCTGGTCCGATCGACTTAAAATTTTGACACGTTTCAAGCAAAGGTTAGTACTCTAGAAAGACCTGGTTACTGGTTTACTACGAGCGCCATCTCTGGGTTAGTCTCGGGAGTTATTGATTGATGTGTTATATATATATATACTCTCCTCCTCTCTCATTATATGAATGTTTTTGATATTTTTATAGGGTAATTTTGCATTGAAGGTACTCTTTTGAAATACAAGATGTTCTTTGAAACTTGATGATGAATCTGTTTTCAAAAATAAATTCTTTATTAACACAGCTTGCGTTCGTCCAAAAATTTATTTGCGTATCTCAAGGGCAACACGAATCGCAGTTTAAAGACACCGGATAAAACAAACAAGAGGCAGCAGATTTTTGTATTTGAAGGTTGTATATCACGAAAATTCTTCAGCTTCACCTTTAATTAAAATTTGACAATGTTTTAAGAACACAAAAATAAATCATCTGATTACTTAATAGTGATGTGTAATGATCTTTGGAATAAAACATTCAAGAAACTCATTCCTAAAAATACGTGACCTTAAATTTAATATGATAGAGACTAGAAATGTGATATATATTTGAAAGTCATAAATTGAAAAAGTACTGTTATGTTTTGTAAAAGAGCAAAAAGACAAGAAATAGAAGAGTTTTTTTCAACAAGATTTGTTGCTGAGGGGGGAAATGAAATACAATTTGAAAAACTTTGTAATAAATTTAATTTCTTACTGGGGAGGGAGTATTATTTGCTATTTTAAAAATATAGAAAGCGTTTTTCTGCTCAAACACACTGATATATTTTGCTCTACATAATTGTCATTTGAATAGCTGAATAATTATTAATTTACATTCAGGTGTCTTTTGCTATACTGTAAAATAATGTATGTATAGCAAATGCTTTCGGATTGAAAACGTAACTATATTTTACTCAATCAATAAAAGCTTTTATGATCCTGTACATAATCAATGGAAATAATTATGCCTAAAATTAGGTCAGTTATTAAAATTAACAGTTTTTATAATTTTTATTAGTTTTTACCAATTAAGAACTCAATTATTTTGATGAAATGATTGTTTAAGA
Source organism: Nephila pilipes (assembly GCA_019974015.1). Lineage (NCBI taxonomy): Eukaryota > Metazoa > Arthropoda > Arachnida > Araneae > Nephilidae > Nephila > Nephila pilipes. Next base: position 1,209,790 of record BMAW01016158.1, read on the forward strand.
TTTAATTTAAAACAAAAAATATAAATACAAGGATAGATCTTAAAATTTAAGAGGAGATAATATTAACTTCTAGAAAAATGTGTACGAATGCTCCTTTTGAATTGAAATTACTATTTAATAGGTTTACAAAAAACACTCATAATTTTACAATTCTCGTAAATAAAATCTCATATTTGCCTCAACAAAATTTCTATGCTTCAGTTTTGTTAAAGCTGAGAGTAAATAAGAGATTGAAATCTTAGTCTCTATTACTTTCAAGCAGGTGATTTTTCCGTTATATTTCTTGTAATTGCTTGTGTGTGTGTGTGTGTGTGTGTGTGTGTGTGTGTGTGTGTGTGTGTGAATATTATATTCATCCCAATTTTAATGTTTAAATCACGGCTAATTTTGTCATATTATTTTTAACGTTTCAAAATGCTCTTATTATCCATGTATCATATAATATTTACTTTTACTTATACTGATATATAAAAGAGAAGAACAAATTAATAATCACTTTGTAAATTGGATCAATTAAAACTGTAAAAAAATTCATAAATCATGTTTTTCATAAGCCTGTGAGGAAATTTTTTGTTTGTTTTTTTAATTAAATTGTTTATTTTTATTTATATCAATTTCCTTTAACTGAATAAATTAGAAATAAATTATGAAACATGAATTTCTCTCAGAAAAACATTCATACTCATTGATTTTACACCTGATTTTTCAAAAAAAAAAAATCTGACAATTGATTTTTACTAACTCATAACTAATCATACATTAATTATTATCACTTTAGTATCTGCTTTACTAAAAGATTTTTATTTTTTGAAAAATTTCATTTCAAATGCATCCGATTATTTTGCAATTTTCTCAGTATCATAATTCAGCCTGTTTAGGACATAATGTAAACCAATTAAATTTTTCGTTATAAAACATTTCTGAACATTGTAACTAACGTTGTCAAGCAGTAGGAACTCTAGTTTTATAAGAACTGAAAAGGAACACATTATTAGCTTAAACATACGTTTTAAAATATAATATGATTAATAAAATGTTTTCTTAGAGCAACAGCTACCTTGGATAAGAGATCGTGGTATTTTTGCCGGAGAGAATTAGCTATATACATAGGTAATTATTTTCTCTCGATGATCAATGATCAAGCATGTTAATATGCTGTCTGAACTATAAATATTCATGATTATTCTCTAGTAAGAAAATTTCGATTGCTTGACAGACAGGCTGATTTCTCTTTTTCGGTTTCTGATTAAATCGAATTGAAATTTAATTCATATAACAGACTTGATGACACCACTAAATTATTCTATTTTACAATACCGTTTAACAAAGAGTATATTAAACAAGTTCTCGCTAATTTAAATTTCTTAACATTCTACCTTAGACATTTATCACTGAGATAATGTGGCGAATAAAACAGCAACATTTTTCATCTGTGACTTCAGAAACAAAAATTAAAAGGCCCGTTCCCGTTCAAAATTCATCCCGTTGGCGTAGAGTGGAAGTTTGGAGAGAGGAGTGTCAGCTCAGCTGTCACCTTCGTCACTTGACCGAGGTTCAAAATTACAAGGCCCGCCGCTATTAACACTCGTGTTGCTTCTAGTGCGACGTTAATAAAACCAAGCAACCAGTAATATTTTACTGATATAATGAGCCTGAAGCCATTGATAACTTGTTGTGTTCGTACATATTTTAATGGTTAAAATATAAGAATAAATGGATATAATTAATTATTACAAAAAGTTTGAACATTTAGTTCATACACATTTATGATAACAATTGAACAATACTTACATGAAAAAAGAAAATTGGCACTGGTCCATGAAGTAGCTCAGTAAAAACAAATATTGCTGCAACAACAACGATTATTTGGGCATATAGACCGCTCAAAGCATGTAAGGTTGAATCAGTGCTTGAGCTATAAAACAGTTTAGAATCTTCGATAAATATCGAAAATAATGGTTTCTAATTTAAATAAACTTAATGTATTTAGCTGTTAAATGAGCACTGGAAAATAAAATCACTTAGATAATTATTTTATTTATAACCTGAGAACACAGATGAAAATTCTTATTTCATATCTTATTTTCCTTACATTTTCTCAGGCACAGAAATAAGTACTTAAGTAGATTGTGGTCAAATAATTATTTTTTCCAGTTATTTTATGTCCCTAGTCTTGATCATACGAATGCTATCTTCAGTGAGACAAAGCACTCACAATACTTTTGTCTGATTTTATGCATATAGTAACTTTAATAATGATACTTCCTACCTATTATGATATGCTAAAGATAAGGTATGGCTTATAATTCATATTTATTTCGCAAAGTTTAAATATTAAATTTTGTCTTCTACTATCTTCTTTAAATTTCATGTGTTTGGTACATTATTAATATGAATGGTATAAGTCTAATAGTCTGTGAATGGTCTAAGCAGAATGGTAAATGATTTGATGAATCTTACTCAAAATTAATACAGTATTACCTCTTGTAAAAGACACTTCTATTTAAGGGACAATTCTGTCGGTCCCGGCCCCTTTGATTAATATATACGTATTACCTATTTAAGGGGAGAAATGTCAGAACCTGTAGATGTCTCTTATTAGGAAGGAGTGTATTTTAAAAAAAATTAGAATTTAATTCCTGAACAAGCTTTAGTTCTAATTTTAGGAAAGCAATACTTTCACTGCTCAACTCACTAGAATAGCAAGTTTTAATCTACTTGGGACTTATTCTAAATACAGTTGTACTTGCACAGAATTTATAATTTTCTGATAAATGACAGACTAAAATTCAAATCTAAGGATCATATCAAAATGTTCAAGTATAAACGACTAATAATTCAGTTAAATGAAATGCAATATAATACAATGGAATTGTTTTTAGAAAAATATCCATAATTTATAATTGTCTAATGTTTTAAACTGAAATGAGATGTATTACTGTTTAGAATGTGAGGAAAACTTAATCTTTACCTATCGATGGACAGATCCTGGACGCTGTTATCATCATTATCATGCTCATGGTTATTTTCATAAGTCACTCTTGGATCCATGTTAAACATTTTATTTTGGTCATTTCTCTGGTCGCCACCAACCGTTAATTCCGTCTCTTGAGAAGACATAGTTTGCTCTTATTTCTATAATTATAAAATGAAATCAAAGAAAGTTGTCACAAATTTCATTTTTATTATACAATATTCCTTTCGGCTAATGAAAAAAAAACATTTATTGGAATTTAAGTTTTACTTTTATGCTTTATCCAAAAAAAAGTAATAAGAGTAATAAGATTTTTAAAGAATGGTGTGTGATTGATCTTCTAAGGTCAATCACCTTTTGTAATTTAAGAATCTTGGAACAGACTCTCTAAGAGTCTTTAAAAATCTTTTTCTATTTTGCATAGATTACTGTTTGTTGCCTTCTTAGGATTTACTTTTAGGGAAAAGATATTGCCAGTTTCTATAATTGCTAAGTCTTTAGGAAAGTACTGTTAAGCAAAAAACAGCAAAAATATTTTACTTTGCTGTTCAATATTCAGTTAATAAACGTTTGATAATAGGGGTTTTTTATCTGCTACTTAATTATAGGCTTTACTGGTCAAATTAACTAAATTATTCATTTGATTACTAGATTGTTCTTCTTTTTTAGTAAATAATATGTCTCCGTTAATTTACTTCTTAAGAAATACATTTGAAAAATATTTGAGCAATTATTCACTTACATAATTAATAATGTGGTATTAAAACAGGCCGAATTATATAGTTCAAAACAGAATCCACCGAAATTATATCTAAAAAGCAGACATACCAACTGCAGTAAAGCAACATTGTACTTTTTAATCAAATGCTCTTCACATATTTTGAGATAAACTGTTCTGTTATTTTTTTATTATACTCTTTCTTTTAGCATGAGTGGTAAAGTATATAAGCTATCAATTCCATTCTCATAATTAGATGTTGTTCACATTGAACATTTTTACACTGATATAGACATAATGAATATTGTTACTAACCTTTAAATCAACAATTATTTCATTCTTATTACTCAGTTACTAAAGTTTCTCAAACATGAACTTAACGTTAGCATGATACGATGGAAGAATTCTGTCTTGAAGGCAATGCAACTATGCGTATATATTTCTACATTCTCATTATTCGGTGTTGCAGGTAATTTTGGGGCTCTTAGTCCTTATATAACCATGCCTTTATCTCAATCAGAATAGGGATTTTCTTTTGCTGAACATTTCTTCCGAGTATCCAGTACAATATTTAAAGATCAATTAAGTTTAATTTTAATAGTGCAGTGCTTACATTAAAAGAGAAACAATTTCGCAGTTCTTTTCAGGGTTACTTAGTTTATCATTAAATAAGATTTTCTTCATGGGGTAGGTAAGAGAAAATGTGGAAAATCATGAATTCTGATTGGCTGATGACCCTTCCCAATTTCTAGATAGGACTTGAAAAAATGTTGAAGAAAAAATGAATCGACTAGCGATAATTCCTGGCAGTCATCCTCCCGGGAACTTATCCTCAATAATCCAAGCATATATATAAACTATATGGTTTTTAATAAACCGGTCGTCTCCCCCAACCATTCAAGATGTTTGAAAGCATTTTTTATTTCTTTGCAAGTTTAGATATGATATAAAAAAAATTCAGCTACTTTCTCTTCACACGTATGGATAACAGAATGAATATTGAAATTATATATGAAGGGAAATAATTTCTATTTAACCTCTCTTACAAGTTTTTTTTTTTTTTTTCCCAAAAATGTAAACAAGCCTTTTAGAAAAGCTTCTATCTGTTTAAAATTATTTTTGCTTCAGCTTCATATGTGCACGTCCTTTTGAACAGCTTAAATGCCGTGTAATCATAAACACGTTATTGATGGATCTAAATGTTGGCGTCCGGATTAAAATTTCTGGAAGCTTCAGTTGAATGTTTATTTACAAAAATGCTGTTCTCTAAAATATTAAAAATTACTCTATGTATCTGAAATAATAGTCTGCATATTATTCTGTTGTACGCATTTTAGTCAAGCTGTCGAACCGAATTAAGTTATAAAAATAGCGTGTAGCCTTCAATATATGTAATAGTTAATCAGGAAGTTTTGTCAGTTGCATACCACGCGGAAGACGTCAAAAGGGGAAAGAAAAATAAAACTGTCTTAAGATTGAATCAACCTTCAAAAGCCACTCCTACGCGGATATAAATGACAGCTTGACTCCTGTGTAATTCTAAAATGACATTTGACGGCCAATGGAAAAGGACCGCCTTTCTTTCCCTCCCTCCCCCCTAGTTCCTCTTTCTTATTCACAATAATTGAAGATTTCTATTTGACTAGCCAAACAAAATTTCCGAAGATGATAAAATATTACTTACCACGTACTTAAAGTAATAAAATGCAAACGCCTAGGGTGCAGTGCAAAATTGCAGATGAAATTGTGAATGATCTCTTTTGTTACTGTTGATAAAAGCATTCCTGATTTTTCCTATATCAAAACTTGCCAAAATTCTAGCACATTTCGATTCGGTTAATTCCATAAAAAGAAGCAAATTTATTAATTTAAAAAAATGTATAAACTTAGTAATTATCGCACCAAAATTTCACAGGGGGATAAGTTTCTTGCTAGAATATTTATCTCAATTGTTCATCGAATTTTGTATGTTTCCAATTTCGGTAGATAGGGGACATAATATTCATCTTTCTTTTATATTGGAAATCTGAAAAGGCTTTCTTGTTCATACATTGTAAGAATTTTTCTTTCAGTTCATTTTTCACTATTTGCTTCGAACAGCCTTGTCGAAGAAAATTAGCATTTTTTATTGCATTTTTCAAGCAAGTTTTAAGTTCTTCATGCTACAATACACTAAAAAAGCATACCATTAAATCCTTCATAATACTGATAATGATTATATGCGATACCCTGGCTGAAGACATGAGTTTCGTGGCAGATCGAATCGTAGATTGGAGTACTGATTTCCTCAAATACTGTCGAGCAGAATAATTAAAACTAGGGTGTACAGCCAGCCTGTACCACGGCACAGAGTGCCGATTCCTAATCATGCATTTGAGAATTCGCGCACGCTGTATGGCTGTCGACTGCAAAATTGGAAAGTGAGAAAGCGGGAAGAGAGCACTTCTCTTAAATTGTACTACGATTGAATAGTAGTAAATGTGATTAATTGAAATGCTATGTTTTCTAATGTGTAAACCATTGTGAAATAAACAATAAAGTAGTAGTAATATCGGATTATCTTCATAGCACAGTTAAATCTTTTACTAATCTTGATCCAGCCGTAAAAAAATTAAAGCAGAAAATTATATATGAGCAGATATATTCAAAATGTTTTTTTTTTTTTTCGAAAATGATTATAAACCTTACTAAGTAACATAAATTTCACTGATTTCGTACTTTGGATTTACATACTTCATCCCCTAGGATCTAACAAGCATAAGTGACAAGAAACAACAGCTATTTATCATTTTTAACCCCATACGATTTTTTAATCTTCTACTGCATTTAAGATATCAAGAAAAATACTTGTTTACTTTGACCCTATTGAAGGTTAAGCATATGTAACAATATACGATAGAAACAAGAGGGTAGCTCCATAATAATTCCGCACATGGCACCAAATACACTGGAACCGGCCGTGAGAATAATGATAAGCTACCATAAAATAAATCGTTAAGAAATTTCGCATAAATTGGTCTCAATGTTCTTCTCGTATATCGTTTTAGACCATCTGATCGCGATTTAAAATTATAAGATCCGATCAAATGCTCTTCATGCAGCTTCCGATGCGACATTAATTGAATTAAACCTCTAATTAGAACCAAAAATGAATAGTAGAGACTATTTTTTTTCACATTTATCTGAAAAATGATTAAGAGACGAAAAAACATTTGTAATCTGGTTGATTGTAATAAAAACTTCTTAAATTCAGGTAAGGGAACGGTAGTTAAATGATTGAGTTAAGCAAGTATAGGTACGGTTGCAACGCTCCTAAAATTGCCATGCTATGCAAATTCATGTTACACAAAACAAAGAACTCTTGCAAAAAAAAGAGAATTAGGCTTCATAAAAGCATACTATTATTTATAATTAAGAGAAATATATTTATTAAAACAATTTTCATCTTTTAAATCTAAGACATATGATACTTCCTCTCTCTCTTTTCTAAAAAATCTGAAATATGAAATTTTTGATCTAACGAAAATAAATGACTTTTTTATTTTATTTTATTTTTTTTAATTTTCACCTCATATAGCTTAAGACCACAAATTAATTCTCAAAGAGTAAAAATATAATTATTATTTCTAAAAAAGGTTGAATTAAACGAATCACAAAGATTTAAAATGTGCAAATGTAAACAGTACATTGTAAAGCAAAATTTTAAAATGTGTCTGTGTACTAATACTCCACGAGTAAAATAAATTTCAAAATTGAGCTGGAATACCTGATAAATAAGCCATATAAGTTCAAATGAAAAATTCTCAATGAAGTATCCTGTGCACTTAAAAGCAAGTGTTTCGTTGAAAATTATAATTTCGAATTTTGCTCTTAAAAAATTTTAGCATTGGACGGGTATTTATCTAACTCTAAAACTGTGTTAAAAAGAGTTTGAAATAGTGTTCTGAAAGACTGCATTTACCAGAATTCTCGAGCCCTGTTATAGAAGTGCTGTGTTATACAAGGGTTACTTGTATGTCACACTCAAAAATGTGTGGAGGCTTAAATATTAAAAATATTAAAGGCTTAAATTTACATGATTTCGAAAAATAAAGCAGGAAAAAAACCTCTAATTTTTATTGGACTGAACTGAAACCTGTAGGTTTTTTTCGGAAAGAAAAATAATAACCAAGACAAGAATAGATTGCTTATATGTTACAATTTTTTTTTTTGGAGAGAAAATCCTGTTTGCAGTTGCAATAACAAACCATGCCCAAAATTATTGTTAATTATTCTATATGATATAGAAGATTTATTTTCGTTCGTACATGTAAATAAGTGCTCTCACCAACAAGCACATTCAAACATGGAAATTGTTTCATATGACAATTTTTTTTATTTTGACTAGCAAATATTGTAATATTTCTGCAAGCTAAATTCACTATATTTTGTCTTTGGAAGAATTTGTGATTCGTCATTAATATTTACGTGTAATAGAAAATTGTAAAGAATTTAAGCTATAAAATTTTAATTTAAACATTTTTACATATTATTTTTATATTGTTGAGCAAGAAAAATATTCGCTGTAAGCCGCGAATCTGATACGCTTATAGTAGCGAGCTAATAGTCGGTGAATCGAAAATTTGAGACTCGATCTCTTCGAAGACAGTCATAGAAGAAACATAAAAGCTTTATACAGAGGATGCGGGACGGAAATTCTCAAAGCGAAGAGAAAACTGAGATGTCACAACCTTATCGTGTGATCAGTGTTCAGATTTACCAACAACCTGTTATGCAGCTCTGACGCGACGTCTCAGTCAAACAAACTCAACCAAGCGATGATTAGTATTTATCAAACATACAAACAAATTCGTAAGCCTCGAAGCAACGATAACTATAGAAATTTTCTTTTATTTTTCTTACATTAGATTATATAAATGAAAACATACTGAATATTTTTGTGTTTATAAAGAAATGAGTACACGATATTTTTAATCAACAGCTGCATTTCTTAAAAATTATGTCTTACTGTGTATTTTAATAGTTTTCAAACTGTGGTACGCGTACCTTTGGAGGTACTGGAATGTGTTCTAAGGGGCACGTGATAAGCACAGAAACCATAAACGATACTACTCGAAGAACGAATTCATGTGTGTAATTTACGAATATCCTATCTTAGGGATAGTTTCAATCTTCATTGCCAGCCAGGGATATGGCGACAAAAAATCTGAGAAACACAGGCATATTTCATTAATATTTTAGAATACTGACAAATAGTAAAAAATTTCAGAATCCTCTGAATTGGTCACAAATATAATGATAATAGCATATAAATTCTATCAAATTCATCTAATTTTTCTGGCATCAACAATTAATGCTTGTAAATTCTAAAAAAAAAATCATACTGATCAATTACGTTTAATCAATCTAAAAAAGAAATTAAAATGTATTTTGTATTCAACATTTTATCTATTTTTCTTGAATACAGCATTTAAAATTATAACAAAATTCTAAGAAAAGTATAAACATACTCCTAATAGAAAATCAGTTCTTAAGAAAAATAAATTAAATGAAGAAAAAAAATTCTATGCAAAGTTTTGCAAAGAACAGATTTATCCACCTAAGGTGCGCTTTTTTTTATATAATTATTATCAAATTACTCAATTAAATATAAGAATTAAAGTAAACGATGAAATATCTAGAAATGGACAATCGTATACTTTTCCGATATTAAAATTAAAACAAATGATAAATTATTAAATTGAATATTATATCAGCTGCATGTAATTAAAATTAAAGGAAAAGATAAATTATTAAATTGAATACATTTAGCTACATGTAATTAAAATAGAAGAAAACGATAAAAAATTGAAAAGTGATCTGGTGCGCCAAAAAAGATCCACCTAAAAAAATGGCCCCTTAGGTGGCTAATAAAGTTGGAGGCTCATTTCACGTAGTTACACAAACACATGCATAAAATAATCATTTATAAACAACTCATTAATTAATGTAGATAGTTATATTACTCAAAAAGTAGTAAAATGTTCATATTATAGGCTAGAGGTTTTGAAGGTTACTGTCACATAAGAGCAAAAACTAAATATGTTCACAGTAAAACATACCTACAGCTTGAAAGTCACACTCTACAACCTTTAAATATTACGTTTCTGTAACTATATTCATATTTAGATACTGTTTTTGAAGGTATTGTCACTATATGGTATGTTTTAAGGGGAATTTCAATTTTTTCATTTATATATCTGATTATTTAAATTTATCATTGGGGGTTATAAATACGATCCAATTACGGAACTAATCCATAATTTATTACTATAGGGCTTATTAAAAAAATAGACAACTTTTTAAATTTTATGATATATTTCTCTAAGTACTTTTTTTTTCACATAAAGTAATACAAACATGAAAATAATTGTTGGATTTTTTTTATCCAGCTCACAAATAGGTAAATGGCTTTCAATCTACAATAAAATTAGCAAATTAAAACTGGATTGTAAATCTTAAATGAAGTTTTAAAATAAAAAGTAATAATTAAGCAACGCTATAAATAACTCAATAAAACTAAGACAACTGCAAATATTCGAATTGTCTGTTAAAATACAGTTCCTTGGCTTAAATTGTTAAAACTCAAAATTGAATGGACATCGTAGACCAAAAAAAGCATGCAATTAAGTTTCTTAGAGTAAATGAAAAAAGACATAAGGCAAAACTATCAAATCACAGGATTTTGATCAGAGCAATGCTCAAAATAAATATTTACCCTGGAAATATATTCCTTGACTTCAGGACTCACGAAGTCCACCGCCCAAGAATAAGTTGCTTGGAAAAGATAAGCATAGTAATGAAAAAAAAAGAGCGACTTTCAAGTGACTTTTATAAAACTGTCTTCTAGTCACGTGATATTCAGTCTTGCAGTTGAGATATTTTTTTCCGTCGTCTCTTTTGCAAGCACTTAATTTTATTGAATTAGATTCAGTAACTGGCTCATCGTTTGTCCTCACATTTAAGTAGAGTTATCAGCGTGCTCTTTTAAGCCGAAGTCAGATTCTTTGGAAGATTCTTTAATGGCTGTAGATCTAAAGGAAGGCCACCATACTCCTCGAAATTGCTATCTTAAAAGCATTTTACATAGATTAAGTGATGGTCTGATAACCAATAAAAAAAAGTTGGGCATAATGAAGCAATTTCAATATTTTAATGTTCTTAAAGTTGGTTACCGAAGACTTTTATTCATCTGAAAAAAGATGCATATTTGTTCCACTAAAGATAAAGTTAAAAGTATCATTGCTAAATTTCGTACAGCTGCACTTAAACAAGCCGCATAAACATCTTTGTCGTTGTATTATAGATAATAATCATGCAGAGTAACACATGTGAACATGAACTAAAGCACGTTAATATCTACCTTCTTCCCAAAACATATTTCTCTTAATGTTTTGACTACTAACTTATATTTTAAAAAAATTAAGGTAAGTTGACTTAAAATTCTATATGTCAGCGATTTCGTTTGCTGTATCTTTTTTAAGTTTTAAAATTATTGTCACAAAAAAATAATGAAGCAGAAATTAATCACGCATGAACAAAAAAAATAACAATTACGTATTTAATGGACTACAAATCAATTAGCTTTTTTGAATATTTTCAGAAACTAATATGTTCTTGATATTTATAATTTATTTGGCATACTTAAAAACTTTTTAAAAAAAAATAAAAAAAAAAATGAAACTAACAACCTAAAAGATACCAAAACAATTTTAATTATCTCAATGAAAACTATGAGAAGGCACAGATTAAATGCAAAAATCTCATGCACACAATTTTAAGCAATGCCCTTCAGAATAAGTTCAATTTAAGTGCATGAAGAAAGGAGAAGATTAAACAGCAGGAACACTTGATGACAGAGATGCAATTTATTGTTAGTTAACTTCAAAGTATTAAGCAAATTCTTTAAATAAATTTATTAAATAAATTTTATTCTATATATATATGTATATATATGGGGAGAGAGATATGTAAAGAGAGTATATAAGAAAGAGAGTATATATATATACAATATAGAAAGAAGAGAGAAAGAAAGAGTAGTATACACATATATATATATATAGTATATATACCGCTGTTTGTAGAAAATGCAACACCATGAAAGAATCAGAATCAAATGAAATTTAATGCAGAAACGACTTGTACTGATACAAATAAATGATGAAATTTTCAAAACAAAAGAAACAAATTAAGCGTCCGAAATCAGTATTTGGTGCAGCCACCATGCGCTGCAATAAGTGCTGCTATACGACGTGGCATGGAGTCAAACAGATGTTGAATATCTGCTTGAGGAAGAGAATTCCATATCGCTTGTATGCGCAACCAAAAACGTCTTTGGAAACTGCAGGACGTGGATCACGAGCGAGACGCCGACCAACCATATCCCACACGTGCTCAATAGGCGACATATCCGGTGAATAAGCAGGCCAAGGAAGAAGTTGCATGCGTTGTGCTGAACAGAAGTCTCGAACAGTCCGCGCAACATGTGGGCGAGCATTATCCTGCTGAAAGATAGCTCCAGGGATGCCTTGAAGGAAAGGAACGACTTCGGGCTGTAGCACTTCACGGACGTACCTGTTGCTATTGAAATTACCCTCAATTCGTATCAAATTGGATCGTCCATGATACGAAATCGCACCCCAGACCATAACTCCGGGTGTTCGACCACTATGTCGTTCAATAATACACTCAGGAAGGCAGCGTTGACCGGCATAACGTCTAACACGAACACGGCCATCATGGGTCCACAAATTGAAGCGTGATTCATCTGAAAAGACAACTTGGTGCCAATCAGCTCGCCTGTCTCTGTGCTCAAGAGCCCACTGCCGACGCAGCCGTCGATGATTCGCCGTGAGGGGAATCCTGTATAAAGGCACCCTTGCACGCAATCCACGGCGCAGCAGACGACGACGAATTGACGAAGCCGACAATTGTACACCTGTAGCTGTAGACCAACGTGCTGCCAGCTGCCTGGAGGAAGCTGTGCGATCATTCACCGCCATGCGGAGCAGGTGTCGATCATCGCGCTCTGACGTCACCTTCTGTCGTCCAGTGCCTGTTTTTCGAGTTGTTCGGTGCTCGTCGGTCCACTGCTTCCAAACTCGCATCACTGTGGAACTGTTCCGCTGCATACGAGCTGTTATTGCGCGATAGGAAAATCCTCCTTCTCGAAGGCCGATTATCCTCCCTCGTTCAAACTCCGTAAGTTGCTTGAATTTCTTATTCTTCCGTCGTGGAGGCATACTCAGGTCTCACTAAACGTTTGCCACTAACAAATAATCATAGACTTTTTTCAACGTCCCGCTACAGCACTTTATTTATACGCTTTCAGCATCAATTCAGAGGGCGCTGCGCGCGCCGCGCACGCGCGATGGCTCTGAAACTTTATTAATTTGCATAATATCCTATAATTGACATTTGCTGTGAATTTCATTTGATTCTGATGATTCCTTCATGGTGTTGCATTTTCTACAAACAGCAGTTTATATATATATATATATATATATTTCTTAACAATATTTTCACATAAGTTTGATAGGATTAAGAAGCCCCATAATAGATGTGTATTATAGATAACGTAGCTTGTAAATAACATTTTTCTGGTTTAAAGTAAATTGTTATTTTCATTTTTAACAAAAGCAAATAGTCCAAATATTGATAAAATATATACAATAATTTCTAAAAACACTCTGAATACTAGTCATGAGCAATATAATTTTACCCCATCATTTACTAACATTACATTCATAACAAGTATGTACATTCATGTTTACAATGCAGAAAAATGCAACACTAAGAAAAGTATATGTCATGACTTTTTTTATTGTATATATATAGTATAATGAAAGGAATATATGGTTAAATTTACAGGTAATTTAGTTTGCATAACGTGCAGAATGCAATACCCAGAGTTGTATCGAGTCGAACTGAGCTTGGATGACAGTTACGGAAATATCACTCCATCCCAGCTACACGGTGGGTCTTAAAAGGTATCGGGCTCGAATCCACTACTCAACGAAAACCGCCGCCTAAGTTCTGTGATCATGACCACTAGGCTACTGAGGTCACATTCTCAATGGGTGACAAATAATAGAGATCGCGTGGACCAGAGCAACAGTCGAACACCCTATGCATTAAAAAATAAAGTCAGAACTAAACGGGAAACATGCTTTCGTGCATTGTCTTGCTGTAAATTAGCCTCATGAAGCCCTCAAAAATAGAGCACAGCCATGAACTTTAACACTTCGGAAATGCAATGATAGTTCTCCGAAGTACCGGCTATGCGAACAAAAGGTGACTGGGGACATATATATAATGACACTCGGTATCATTATTCCAGAAACTAAGCTTGTATGATGGTGACGAATGGAAGCTGGGACGTAAATGCAACACTCAAATATTTACGAAGACCTAGCTTGAGTAACTGTTTTTTTTTATTTTTTAACTTTTTTTTAATTGATTTATGAACCCTGAATGAATAAAAAATTTAAGCTGTTATCAATTGCGTATAAACCCATTTTACATTTAAGGAAGAATAAGAAACTTTAAAATAAATTTTAAGTCAAGTTACTGAATGTAATATTATATTTAATTCTTGATCCAACAAATGTGTAAAGTATTAATTTAATGAAAGTGAAGATACAAAGTAAATAAAAAAAAATGTATATATTACTCTAAACAGGTTGAGGGTTAGTCGGACGAATGAATCACGCCGCTATTCAATTCTGAATATTGTTAACAAAAAATGTCAGTTGTTTATTGAAGGATGATAAAATTGGAGGGGAAAATAAAAATTAAGGTGAATAAGTAGCAAAGAGTGGAAAGGACTAGAATAGCTATTTATTCATTGCACTATATTTGATAAATTTACGGAGAAAGTTGAATTGTTTGATCTAATTTTTAAAGGATATGTAATTTAGGATTGTATGGAATCTGAAAAAGCAATCTGACTACTTAAAAAGATTGGTTAATTTTTTTTAAGATTAAATGCTTTCAACAACCCATGTTCATTGAAAAGAAGAAAGTGTTGAATGGTGTGTGTGTGTGTGTGTGTGTGTGTGTGTGTGTGTGTGTGTGGAATTGGAATGAGAGAAAGATTGTTTGAGAAGCTGCTCATTTAGTTTTTTTTTTCTACGCATGTATTAACAGCTGTAGGAGAGGGTTTGAAGAATGCATTTTTCTTAATACATAGATCAAGAATGGCTAGCCTTTTGCATACCTTGAGCGAATTTTTTTTGTTAAACGAGTTCAGGTGCGAAATATAACTCGAACACGTTTTATACTGTCATACGTTCATGGTTAGGAGTTGGTAAAAGGGATAAGTATAGAATCTGGTTCGCTTACAGGAGGAAAAGAAATAGCTCAATCAGGCAGTAAATTAATTAATTTAACCTAGTTTATTATAAAGCAACAATCTACAATAATCAGGAATGATCCCTTGTACGAGAGAGTGAATGCTTCATGATGGTGCTGTAACTGCCAGAGAGTCTAGTTTGGTGAAGATAACTCTTGACCATATTTGTTGGCACTGAGAGCGAAATCAGCTTGGAACCTGGATTTGTCTGTTCTCTCTTCTAGCTAGAAGAAGTCCTGATCCTGGCGTATGTTTATTAACCTTTTTAATAGAAGTGTGGTTATAGACATAACTAACGTTTTGAAATGATTTAATTCTTATATAAATAAAACATATCTAATACAGAACATAAACATAATTTACAATTAATGAAACTTATGAGCATATTTGAATTTCGTTACTCTTTTAGTGTTTGTTATTAAATTTATTACTGAGAGAGCGACAGAGATAGCAGAGAATTCTTCAAATATCAATAAATTATTCACGACCCTTTGTTTTGCTTTTAATCAATTTCTTTGATGAAAATGCTTGTCCTCGTTTGTATGTCGTTCAAAAGTGACACACATGATTTTTTCCAAATTTTCTTAGCTCTAGGTAATGTTCCCATGATAATAAACATAAGAAATCAATTATGTCAGAAGAGTTTGATCTGGAAAAAACTCATCAAATTTTATTTTTAAGAATGAATTTGTTTTTAAATCAATCAGTACCATTTGAGTGTGACTAGTCTGCATTATGCTTTGTTCATAAAATGAAGTTTATAAAGGCGAGAATGTATCTTTTATCTTAAACAAAATCATGAAATCGAATTTCAAATGTCCTTTACAATATCTAGATTTTTTTGATATATTTGAACAAATTGTTATTATTCTCAGTAAAACTCCTTCTGCTCTTTCAAACATAGAAACTGACTCAAATCTTCATTTGCTAACTGAGAGATGAGCAATTTCAATTTCATTTCAATTCCCTCAGGTAGGAAATAATTTTTCTTGCCTTGCAGTTTTAAATTAAATCATTGAAATAAGGCTAGTAACATCAATTAAAATGCTAAAACAAATACTCAGTTGTTGTCAAATAATACGGTTTTTTCGTTAGGTAGCTCCTTTTCCTGTTCTAAAAAAATTAGAAACTACATTTTTTTTAATTTCCAAAATTTTCTCAAAACTTGCCCTCCAGAAAGCCACCGGACTTCACAATTAAGATTAAGATCACCAATTTCCAAATCTAGCGATTCACAATATTCTCTGAATTTTGGTCTGTTTAATGCTCTTGCTCTAATTTTATTCACACATTTTACAACTGGTAACATAACATGTTGCATGTTTAAAGTTTTGACAAATAGTGCCTCTTGGTATATAATACAATGATATTTTAGTATAATAAGATCTAAAAGAGAATTTTCAAGCAAAGTTATAGTGCAGTTGACTTTACCTATCAGTGATGACTCTCAATCCGTACACACGCTGATGAGTTACTTTTAGATTTCTAAGCAAGATTTTACTTTTTCAAACACGTCTGATCCTCTTGTTTTATCATGTAATGACTCAAGACTGACAAGTTCTTCAAAGACATTAAAATTATTATCAATTGCTGTTGTAAAAATGTTTAATGGTGCAACATCGGCTATGTCCGTTGATTCATACACAATTAGAGAAAAGAGCGTACAAGAATGGACAAAGTCTTCCAATCTCTGGGATACATCTCAAAACTGTTTGCCTTGATATAGCAATTTCGTCTGTTTTCCTTTTAATACCTTTAATATCAAGATGGTATGCAAATGCTTGGAGACAAGGCTCAACAATTTCTTCTCTGTCAAAGTTTTTGTTGCCAAATCGAGATGTATGCTAAAGTAATTACATATGATGTTTCTGCCATTGCTAAGTCTTCACAACTTACTTTTTCATATATATTTAGTCTACTTTTGATTTCTTCTTTTTCTTAACAACATATTCTTTTCGCAACTCGGATTTTAGAACAAACTTTATTTTTTTTTTCTATCCAAATCTGATTTTGTGTTTTATAGCGTCTATTAAGATTGTGTCTTCAATTATGCGAAAAAATACTTTCACAAACGAGGCAAAACGGTTTTCCTGATGAATTTACTTTAAATAATAATTCATTTTCGAAATGTTTGTTAAATCAATGCTTACTATCACTTTATGCGCTTCTTTTGGTCATTTTAATTTTCACTGTGATGGATAAAAAGTATTTAAGGATATATAGTAAAGTACAAAACTCTAAAAAATATTGGAAAAGAACAAATAGATCACAGTTACGTACATCGTATCACACAAAATAAAAAAAAAACACAAGCACACAAAACGTACTCGTAAAAACTTTATTTCAAAAATCGACACCATGATGGCTCTCTCGGAACTGACTAAAGCGCCACACGTAATCATTCAGTGACCCACGTTTTCGAAAGTGCCATGGTTTGGCCACTCTTATGGAAGGCCCTTAACATCCAGAAACGAGATTATAATTCATCATGTAATGTTCCTGGTAATACGGGATCACCAAGTCTTGATCGAGAACTTGAAGACCAGGCAAGAATCAACACTAGATCCGTTTTGGCAGAGAATTTTGGCTCAGGAGACCATTTCTTCGCATTTGATATAGTTTCCTTGCCTAATGGTACCTTCACACTGTACGCTCCACACTGCTCGTCTGTAGTCGGTTCGATTGATGGTTTCACAGCTAAATGCAAGATCCTTCACTCCCCCCCCCAAGACCCCTTTTTTGTGGGAGTTAAAAGAGCTTTCGCTACAACAACAAAAAAAGTTCTTTTGCAGCTCATGTTGCAAAAAAAAAAGCAAAAGAGAACGGCGAAGATATATGGATTCAGGATATTTTTAGACAGAGGAATAATGCTTGGATTCCATTGGTTATCTGCTCAGCTTGAACCGAGCGTTAGCGGAGAATTCGAACTCGAGTGGAATTCAACGCACTGCTTATGCGTTTTGTCTGCAGCTAAAGCTCAGCGAAGAGCTCAGCACAACTCTGAAGCGAACCGATATTGGGAAGACACCATAACACTAAACAACTGTATTTTGGCAAGGCACCATAACACTAAACAACTATATTTTGGCAGACTCCTTACATTACCGACATTGCTCCATGTGGTTTCTGGCTTTTTCACTTGAAGAAAACATCCCTGAAAGAGACCCGATCACAGTTCGAAGATGACATCATGCAGAATACGATAGATTAGCAGAGCGCAATCTCAAAACAGGCATTCCCGCTGTTTTCGACAGTGACAGAAACGAAGGAAGAAGTGTGTGGTAGTCCAAAGGGATTTCTTTGAAGTAAATATGTATAAGAATGTTGTATCTGAATACGAGTGTTTTATATAAATAAATACCTGATCCTTTTTGACAGCACTTCGTAAATACAAAACATGTTTTACATCCAAAATTTCTGCCCGTATTCCCTTCATTATATAACTCTACAGTCATCTTAAAATCTAATTAAATAATGAATAATTTCAAACTCCAATTCAAGATACGTAAAAGCAGGACAAAATACATCATTACCTATCAAAGAGTATGCAAGTTCGCTTTCTTTCGAATCCCTCTTAACTCAGATATTCTTAGTTTACGAGATATCAAATTATAAAGTCTTCGCGCATATACCAAATCACAAATTCTAATTCAAGCACTTTAAGAATATTACAGATTCGACTCCTATTACTCTGACAATGGGTCACTTCCAAATACTATCAATATGAATTATTAATTACGATGATTTACTCAAATCTGCAACTTCTATCAGCTTGTTGTTATCCTCTATCTCCCTTCTCTATTCTTTCAATTATATTTCACTTACATATCACTATCCTTAATTCAATACACTTCCTATTTTCCTCTAATTTACCTAATCACGTTTCATTTAGGTTGGGAAGGAATTGTAATTTAATGCAAATTAGATTAACAAAATGTCATCAAAGTTAGTGCTGAGAAAATCGCGAATAACCCAATATCACAAATTATTCTTTAAGTAAGAGGTTTTTTGACTGATTGCTGATAAACGTCATACTAAGAATCACCACAAGGACTATTGGAGACAGACTTGGTGATTTTAAGCCCCGATCTAGTGAAAAGGACTACGCATAAGACAGTACCCCACTCTCAAAACTTCCATACCAAGCCAGTGGAAGCATCTAGCCAAATTAAACGTCCATTAGCTCCCTTACATGACGGGTCTTGAGAGACATCATTAGTAGAAACCACAACTTGACGGAGGGAGTCCCGGCAGAGAGCTCGACACCATGGCCAATCGGCTACAGCGGCCGCGAATTCAAGAAGCAAACAATGGATCCTCTAAAAAATAAAGATGTTGAATACTGTAATTCTTAAAACTTGAGTGATTAATGTTAACTAATACTTGTAACTATTATTTGTTTGAGGGAAGTCACATAAATCCTGTTGAAATTTTCAGCTTCTTGCCACGTTTAAAATACAGTTCTGATGCCATAAAATTGAAATAGAACAAGGATTAATTCCATATACTTCGGAGATATACTCTTAGATTTATTAAACAACGGTTGAGAAAACTCTACTGAGTATATAACGCATAATTTTTGCAATATGCTCTTAAAGCCTTCGATATGTTTTAAATATTACCATACTATAACAAATTAAAAGGCTATTTACAGTTGTCCTGGGTATATTCCAAAGAAAATATTCGAAATTAAAGTAACGGATTTATCCTCAAAGATCTTG
The DNA here is from genome assembly GCA_019974015.1 of Nephila pilipes. NCBI lineage: Eukaryota > Metazoa > Arthropoda > Arachnida > Araneae > Nephilidae > Nephila > Nephila pilipes. The sequence goes on from BMAW01016158.1 coordinate 1,229,595, forward strand.
TGAGAAAAGTTTTTCTTCTTGATTTCACCCATAATCAAATCAGTCAAATTCTAGACAGCTATTTTGATGATCCTGTCCGCTAGCATAACCAATCAAAGAACTAGATGCTATTAATTTTCCACCAATAGCCAGGCGAAGCACTCGCGTTGTTTTATTTTGCAAACCAATCTTTGCCTTGATTTTATAATTCCTCACGTTAATTTGTTGCTTTAATTGAAGTTCATAGTTCATTAATTTTAATTTCAGCTAAAACAAGGCTGCTGTAGCCTAGTGGTCTTGGTAGTGAACTCGGTACTGGCGTTGTTTCATCAAGTCGTGAGATCGATTCCTGATGCTACTAAAGATCCGCCGTATAGTGAGTTTGATGCACGTTAAATCTGTCGAAGCTTTATATCCCTCTGAAGTGGGGTCATGGAAGTTTGGAGAGGGAGGTGCCAGCTCAGGTATACCATCCTCATTATTTGACCTCTCAAAATTACGAGGTCCGTCATCAATAACCCTTGAGTTGCTTCTAAGTGCGACGTTAATAAAACAGTCAAAAAAAAAAAAAAAAAAACACTCAGCAATAATAATAATGTAATTTTGACTCAAAAATTATTTTGAAGAGGTGGGCTCTCGTACAATAGTTTCACTATATGCTTTTGCTTTCGAAACTCGCATCAGTTTATTACAGTGGACTCTTTTTTAGTCGACTGACGAGTAGAAAAAATGACCTCATAAATATCTGTAATATATAACACCACACAAATTCAAAAAAAAAATAATTAAAATAAGCAACACCTGCTTGAATATTGTAGTAAATTTTAATAGTATCTGTAAAATAAATCTGAGTTAAATTCAATTCTGTACCTTTAAGAATTCTTTTGAATAAAATAGGGAAAGTAATGAAGTAAGTTAGCTATTGATGTTTGTAATAAAGTCATTATACCAAAAACTGTTAAAAGTAATTTCCCATTTCATTATTTTAAGACATTTTTGTTGTTAGGCGCTGTGTATGAGCAATAAGCATTTTAAGTTCTTCGGTTGTTTATTTAACGTAATAGATGCCAGCTTTTTTTTTTTTTTTTTTTTTTGAAAAAAAAAATTGTTTTATATCGTTTTATCATTGGTATTAGAGATAATTTTGATAATTTTTTTAAATAATAAATTATGAACTGCTTAAAAAACTTTAAGATGCTTGATTTTTAAAGCTCATTATATCTATCTACTTTCAGGAACTCTGGTTGTTAATGTCAGAAGAATGAATTCTACTTCACAAAGGGAACTAATATTTGCTGATAAAAACATTTCCATCTTGCCTCGTTTAAACTTCAGCATAGATGATGCAGTGAAAGAAATCAAGCGCCACATTTCAATTGACAGCATATTTGATAAGCAGACCGAAATAATTATTATCTGCACTTATTCTTTGCTCATAATTTGTGGCATTATCAGCAATTTTATAGTGTCTGGAATAATTGTTAGAAAAACAAGAGTTTGTACCACTCGCTACCCATACGTCGTAAATCTAAGCATTTCGGATTTAATTCTGTGTGTATTTTGTATGCCATTTTCTTTATTATCTTTAATAAAGAAAAAATGGATTTTGGGCCTGACACTGTGCAAGCTTGTACCTTTTGTGCAAGGATCAACTGTTTTCTTGTCTTCGGCGACAATCAGTGCGATAGCTGTAGATAGACATAAAAACGTCCTGAGCTCATTTCCTACTGGCAGGCGAAGGAAAAACAATGAAGTCATTTTGACCATTTTTGCAGTGTGGTCGATTTCATTTATTATATCGAGTCCTATTCTTTATGCACAAACTATTAAAAAAGTCGGATTACTCCATTTTTATACGTATGAGAAATGCATTGAAGAATGGCCTTGGGGTAATGCTAAAGGATTGTATACAGTTGTAATAGTTTTGGTACAGTTTCTTATACCTATGCTTGTGTTAATTATAACACATTTACGGACAGAATCTCATTTAAACTATACATCAAGTCGATATAATGAGTCTACTACACGATCCAGCGAAGAGAGGGTACAAAAAGAAAGAATAAATATTTTTGTTTCATTGATGTAGCAACACAAGGGCTATTGGCGACGAACCTTGTAATTTTGAACCTCGGTCAAGTGACGAGGACGACACCTGAGCTGGTACCCCTCTCCTAAAAGATATTCTTAAAATCAGTCTAATGAACTTTATAGACATTTCGATTATTATTATGCCAAATATACTATTAATTTAAGATTCCAGGGAAATATTATGATTAAAGGATGATATTATATCAATAACAGCTACACATGTATAATAAACACACACTGCTAACAACGATATAGAAAAATTCAATGTATTTGTCAGTATATTATCAAGCTGAAAGAGCAAGTAATAGATTATTGGTTTTGGATTTTTCCCCTTGCTCCTACACTAGATATTTCTATTCCAAAAACAATATCAAAAGTTTTAATTTTAAGTCGATATTTATCTTTTGAAATTGAAATTTTTATAACGATTTTTATTTAGGGTAATTTTTTAATAAATCATCCTATTATATGGAATTCAGATTTGGTTTAAGTCAAAAAGTTTTCTAACTCCTAAAAAACTAAATTACTTTAAGTCAGTTTCAAAAGCGATAATTCTAATCAACTATGACAAAGGTCAAATTGCACATTCATTCTTTTGATGACACTTACCGTATTAAGAAAATCTCTTTTGAAAATAAACAGACACAGAACAGAATTGTTGAATTACAACCAAAAATGTACACGGTTTGAGAAGAAACTGAGAAACTTCAAATGATAATTTACTCCATAACTTATTAGTGTTAAAAACAATTTTTCAGCAGTAACATAATATTCTGTGTGAAACTCTATTCTCAATTATATCATCTTGGAGCTCATGGATTAAAAAATTGCAAGTGTAAACCATTTTTGAGGGAATTCTAAATAATTCAGAATAATCTTATAGGAATAAATTTAATATTTAAAAATGCTCTCTCTCTCTCTGAATAAAAGGCAACGGTGTATGCAACAAGAAAAATTGATTTTTTTTACAATAAAACCTAAGTCCCAAATATTAAACTACTACGATTGTATCAGATTCGAATACACATTTCTTTATCAGGCATCGAATATACCTTTCTTGATTTCTGGAGAGCTTCACTCTTGAGAAATACAATTGATCTCTGAAATTGATAAAGTATCTTTTTTTTTCTAATTAAAATATTATTTTCTATTTTATTAGTTTCAAACTAATATCAACATCTTAGAATTCAAATTGACCACTATACATAATTAATGTCCGTTAGGATCTATATAATGAACCTCCTGAAAAATAATGGTCAGGATTTATTTTCCTATTTGATTTTATTTCCGGGAAGCTAGAATATCACCTTGCAAAAAATACACTTTCAATGTAAACGGTTGGGTTCAAACCCTTTAACCACCAGTTACAGATGTTCAGTCAAGTTCAGAAAATTTCAAACAAGTACCCACTTTTGCAAAAAAACCAAAAGATATCTTTAAACAAATCCTTATCATAGATGAGAAGTCGCTTCTAAAAATGAAGGGGAATTAGACAATCCCTATCCATTTGACCAGAAAACTATAATCTTATACACTCAAAACTCTATTATTCATTAGCATTCCCCCCCCCCCTTAAACTGATTATTTTTCTCTATTGGTGGACAAAAGAGCAAAATTCCTCTAAAATATCACTGTATTTACAAGAGAAACTATTTTAAAGAATTAAACTGAATTACGGATGGTATTTACACTTTTTTAGAACAATTTTTATAAAGAATTAAAAGAATTGAAACATTATGGGGAAAAAAATTCAAGGCAACAGTTTACATAATTTGGAATTAAAAATAATTGTCTAATACATTCAATCAAATTCATTTTTTCAAATGGTGGATATAAGCAAACTGTTGATTGAAGTATATATTTTGGAGCTTTCCATTGAGGAACACTCTTATTTCTTAGCTAAAAAAAACTTTGTGAAATACATGGTACAAAAATGTCTAAACAAATATGCAACCTTATTATTCGAAAACGAAAAAGTTGTCTATCTTAACTTTACTCTTACATGAAAAGAAGCCTCCAAATTAAGACCCAAAAAAGGTACATACTGTCTTGAATGTCTCTAAAGTGAAGCCACTGGTAACAAGAGAAAGTTCACAAACAGAAAAATGAAATGCAAATAAATTGTAAGCATCTATGGTAACAATAAACAAAATAAGCTAAGATTTTCAGCTATCTTTGAAAGCATGAGGCTCAATGTAAGACAGTTTGTAGAATTCTATATGAAAACCATTTAGCTGCAGATAAACGGAAATATATTGTTACCCTTGATGAAGAATGAATAACTCTGTCATTATATATATATATATATATATATATATATACATCAGTTTCATGACTAGAAAAAAAATTCTCACAATATAGCACAAAAAACTTTGGATAAATAAATAAATATATTTCAAAAACTTTCCTAAATGTGAATAAAAAGTAAACAATCAATTTAATAAGCTTTTAATTTTTAAAATAAAATTTTTGTATGTTATGAATTTTAAATAGACTAAAATCTGCCTGAAAGAAAATTTGTAAGAATGTATATAGTAATGAAATATCAAATCACTGATGAAATATCCAATTATAAAAAAGATGAGTATCATTTGCCCACCACAGTCAATAACAAACAATGTTGAAAAGAGTTCAAACAGTTTATTTGACAAATTCAATAAACTTACAAAAGTATATTAATATGAGTAATAAAACTAAATATATGGCACATATTTCAATGCTCACAAATAATATGAAACAAGAAGCACAAATACATAGCCAAACAAGTAAAACTGAAAACATTCACACAACTTATACAATAAATAATAGTGGTATATGCTTAAAAATAGAGATTTAAAAACAGAGAGAAAACACAATAATAAATGGTTTGAAATCATTGTACATTTTAAAAAAATACAAATAAAACATTTATGAAGTCTTTACATACTGTTAATAGAAATCAACTAAAATGTTCAGTAATTTCCTTTGCAATATATTTACAAACTTTCTTATAAAAATTTAACTATGTACAATGGATATTTAGCTTCATACCATGAAATCGAAATTTAAGTATAAAAATTAAACAACATATACTTTTTAAAATACAAAAAAAAAAAAGTTTTAGGTAATATCTTGGAATAAATGGGCTAAAAATTGTTGCTAAAAATGTTACAAGAATTATAATATAAAATACATAAAATATAGCCGAGTATTAATTTATAAAATATTGTGTAGCATAAATTTCTTAAAATACAAAAAACTTAACAAAAAAAAAATTCTTTTAAAATCAATAAATATATTTAAAATAATTTATATCAATAAAAAAAATACAAGATTTGATGTTTAAACAAATCTAATTAAAAAATTTATTCTACTTATTTGAAGAAAATATGATGGCACTTTTCATAATGAGTAATTTGCATAACTAACAATACAATTTTTTAAAAAAAACTCGCTTAATGAGCAACATTTCACAAAACAAGTGATGTGGAGAGGGGTTACCTAGATTGTTTAGCATTCATTCCATTAGCATTTTAGTATGTCATTTGTGGCAACATATTTTTTCATATTTATTTTCAGACATATTATTAGTGATTTTTTAAAAATGTCCCTGAAAGTAAAGCTGGAAAAAAACAGCCAAAAGAGAAAGGGGGGAAACAATAGAAATACAACGTACAACCATGAAAAGTAAGATTGTGGTGTAAGCATAGATGATCTACCACGCACACACAATCAGTCTACTTTAACAAGTTGCACATCTTCAAGTACATGGGTGTGACTAAGGAGATAAATACTTTATCTCTATACAACAGTTACATATTTTCAACAATGTTGAAATGTTACTTCCAATATGAGTAAATGAAAAACAATTGTAAGATGATACTATTAACAAGATTAAAATTTATAAGGATTCGAAAATGATTTCCCGACTTTGTTAAGAAGCCAGAATCACTAATGACCACAGAAGTATATACAGGAAGTTTTCAGGTGCTTAAGGAGTTTAGAAGAACTGACATCAACAGCATTATAAGGCTCAGTGAAGAAGCTAGCTCCAACACAAAGGAAAAATAGAACTTCATAGGAGACTTCAAGAAGCTCATATATTTTGAGAGTTAATCTGTCACAAGTTTTTTAATCATAATGAAATGGGTCTCTTTTGGGAAAAATATGCTGAAACAAACCTGTATAACAGCTGAGGCAAATGCATTGCAAGGATACAAGCCAAAGAAAGATTGTCTCACACTACTTTTTTGTGCCAATGCAAGCAGCAACTTGGAACATTAAATCACTGCTTGATTATCATTCAGAAACTCCACAAGCTTATAAGATATGCAAGATCTAGATGAGTAAGCTATACAAAATGTGGAGTTCCAACAACAAGGCTTGGGTGACATATTTTTACTAATCGAAATTTAATGAAGTTTTTGCTCCTTCCACGAAAAAAATATTTGAGATTAATCAGCCTCTCTATGTCTTGCTTGCAATGGACAAAGCTTTTTAACATCCTCCAGACCTACAAAATGATCTCCTAGAAGAATTAAAATTCATACGGTTTCGGCCTACATAAAATTTCTTGAGTATTTTTTCCATACTTAACGCTAATACTGTATTTTACATTAATATATTAAAAAAATATGCTTAATTAGTGAATGCTTCATGTTATGAGTAAAAATTTTGAAATGAATAGTGGTCATTAAATGAGGTTCCACTGTACTGAAAAAGTCATAGCTGAAAGCAATGCAAGTAAATTATCATGCAATTATTCCATTCATTTAGTATAATTTTATTCTGTTTTATCAATTCTTTTTCCACAAATATACATTGCTTTCTTAAAGTTGCTAATACAAATAAACTAAGAACTGAAGCGAGCTACATTTTCTAATTCTGTTTGGTTTGGTTGTATAAGTTTATAGCACTGGTTCCTCTTGAGACATATTGTCATACATAAGGTACTTAGTTTTATACATAACATTTTATAAATATGCAGCTGGGAAGGGATTATTATTGTGAAGAGGGGGCAATGATTTTGCAAACAGGAGAGACTCGTTATTTAAAAACCATTGTAGCTTATGTAGATTTAACTTAGAATACATCATATTTAGACTTCTGAAAAAAAATTTCTAATGTTTCAAATTTTTAGTTGCAATTTGCCCTTTCTTTTCACTCCTGTTAAATTATTTTCATTCTGTTTACCTCAATCTAGAGCTCACTTATGTAATAACTCTTAAACTGAATAAATGATATTTTCATCAATAAAACGGAATTAATTTTTATTCCATCTTCCATGAGTGACTGGCTTGTATGAACTTTGGAACTTACATTTAAGTTGGTTAAAATTAAGGCTAGAGTTGCAAGTTTATTGCATTCAATAAATGCAAGTTAAGATTTAATTACACAAAAATACCAAGATTACACATATCAAATACAAAAATGAAAAAGTAAAAAATTACAGTATTTTATAAGAAGACAGTTTCTCATAAATATCTTATTAATACAGAATATCCCCCAATAATACTGTTAAAAATATACATACAAGGTTTAAATGAACAAATTTTTTTATCAAATGTTTGACACATGGCATTATGCTAATTATTAAAACTACATCATATATGGTAACAATTTTTATATATATATATATAAATATATATATATATATATTCCAAGAAACTAGAGAAGCATTTTTAAAACATATGTAAGAAATACACATCAAATAGCAACTTTTAAAATATTGATTTTTCTAATACTTTAAACTGCATAAGGTTCTTACCAATACTGAATGTTTTACTCATAAAATATGCATAAGGAAAACTTAAAAGGATAGCAATAGTTTTTAAGATGATACATGATACAAAGATTTCAAAAAAATTATACTTCATAACTAATAAAAAGGCATATACCTTTACTTAATATTACATGAACAAACCATAACTTTCTTTTTAAAATAAATATGCATATAAAAAACTCATCATGTAATTTTTAATTAAAAATGTGAAATAATATATTCAACATTAATCATTTTTAAGGCACAGAAATCATCTTGAGGAGCTTTCAAAATAAAAACAATTAATTTTGAAAATTAAATACAAAAGGAATAAAAAATATAAATACAAACAAAAGGAACGAAAAAAAGTAGAAAAGGAAATTGTAGAAGGGAATCCTACCTCATAATTAAAATAAATTATTTAATATAATAGAATTGAATTTTAAAATGCTAAATAACCCTTTAAAAAATACTTCAATCAAAATAATACTGAAAACAAAGCATAGTTCCTGCCATAGAATATAGAAATGGCTGTTTTTCATCTACCAAGTGAATTAAAATATGCTAAAATTGAAATATTATAATATATAAATCAGAAGTTGAAGTACGTTTTACCTATTTTTACATAGTTTAGTTTATTTTTTTAATAACGTCGCACTATAAGCAACACGAGGGCTATTGGCGACGGACCTCGTAATTTTGAACCTCGGTCAAGTGACGAGGACGACACCTGAGCTGGCACCCCCCTCCTAACTTCTACATTATACCCTATTTTTACATAAGATATAAGGTAACAAACTTCCTTCCCTTCCAAAAATGAGTTTGTTTTCAGTAATTAGTTTAGTTTTACAGAAAATTTAATAAAATGCATATAATAAAAATTCATGAGATTCAGAAAAGTTTAAGATTCAAGACAGAAAATGAAAAGTAAATTACAAAAAATATTAATAAAAGAAATCTCCTGACTAGATTAAAAAAAATAATGTTAAATAATAACCTATCCTTTATTTCGTTTTATTGCTCATAAGAAGCAAGATAAATGTTTAGCACCGGGAAGCTTCTGAGCACCAGAAATATATGATTTTACACATATTTCAGTTTATCATCATATAGAAATGCAATATACATATAAATCAAATACAACTCAAGGATAAATGAAATTCAATATGGACCTATAAGATAAAGACTCGAAATAAATAATAAAAATTACATAATAGATAATTTAAAATTCAATTTTAATGGAACAATAAATCTATTTATGATATATGTAAATTTAAAAAAGAACATACTTCAAACAAAGCATAAATATTACAAAAATAATAGATATAGAGAAAAAGAAGAAAGATTAAAAAATAAAAAATATATGGAAATATTTAACAAGTGGTAGTTTATAATTTTGATAAATTTTAAGTTCATTTTTAATTATTTCTTTCTGTACACATTTATTTAACAGAGATTATAATTATAAACAAGAAAACCAGTGTTTACACATAAAATGTCACATCTATAATATCTACTAATATTGGAAACTTAAAAAGTACATCATGATAGGGAACATCCAATAAAACATTCAACAAAAGAAAATAATTTTAAGATAATATATTTTTTCATAGATATAACAGTCCATTAAATCAAGGTGTATGATTACTTTTGTCTGTATGCTTTTATCCATGCCTGTATAAGAGTAATAATAGAGTGAAATCTATAAAATACTACAAAAGGAAGCACACATCGTGTGGCAATAAGCCACACTGTTCCTGAAGTAAGCATATATTTATGTCTTAAATGACTCCAAGTCACAAAACACTCCAAAATCCACAAAGCAGCATTACAAAATATGAGAAAAACAACAGATTGACGACCTGGTTTCTCATTTGCATTTGAAACATCAATTTTCTTTTTAGACACTTGAATAATAAGCAAATATTGTGCAGTACCCTGTATTATCATGCCTACAGCTTCAACAGCTAAAAGTAAGTTCTGTTTATTTTGTAATAAACTACCAGCAATCACATTGCAAGAACCATAAATGAAAACAGCTAACAAGCCAACACTTTGAAAGAGTTTGATAAACTGAACATCAGAGGAAGATTTCCACGAATACATTTTTTTCACTTGAAAAAGTCCTATTACAGAAGAACATGATGAAGAGGCAAATATTACACAAAAAATAATACTATGCATCATATTAAGATCTCTTTGCACAGAGAAAAAAATAATCAAAATTACAATACTTGTTAAAAAAACCATTAATCCAAGACAAAAACCTTTTGTTGCACGACTACATAAATCCCTTTTACAGTCATTTTTGGAAAAGAATGAAGAATAATTACGTTTTGTGTTCTCATTGCTACATTTAAACCATATTATATACAAAACACACACAATTAAAAAATAATACTGTGTCTTACACACAAATAAATACTGATCTATTTTTTCCCATATAAGTCCAATTGTAGAATTTTGTATACAGTATTGCACAGATGTGACATCAACTGCTTCCGATTTTTGCACTCTCCACCAACAGTTTGATGTATCTATAAAAAATTATATACATATGTAACAAAATTGTTCCATTAAACTTTTTTTTAAAAAAAAATTTTAAAATCAACATTTAAATTAACATAAGAAATAATTAATAAAATAACATTACAAATAATTTTAAAATACAACAGCTAAATTATTTATACAATAAAAATGCACTATTATTGCTAATTTTACACCACAATACAAAAATATCAAATAAAGAGGTAGTAAAATTTGGCAAACCATACTTGGAACAATAGCTTATCCAGTTCATATCAATACTCATGTTTTCGAACTATTATGTATGAGAAACTGCCACAAGTACCCATTACAATAAGAACAAAAATACTGTTTTCAAAAATGAACATTCTGCAGTTTTAAGCTTTTTAACACCATCACACAGTATCAAAAATGATCTTCAACTCATTTATTTTAATTTAAAAATATACCATTGACTTCCACATTTAAAATAAAACAATCCATATTAATTAAAATTAATATTTTTGAGAGCATGTGCATGATGAAATTCAATGGTGTAAGAGTCATGCTGTACCCAAGGAAGTTTAACTGTAATCTAGATGTTTAAAAAAGGGGGGGGGGTAGTTGACAAAGCGGATTGAAAATAGATAAGGATCACTAGGGTATTCACTTGTGTTTACCAAAGATAATAACCCTATGGGAAAGGAAAAAGATCATTATGGCACCTTGGGAGAGTCATGCCCATACTTACCTGAAGAATCTAACTCCCGTCCCTAAGAGCTTCATATTTTTGAGAAAAATTTCTTTATTTGCTTGACCCAATAATCTAAAAAAAATTGACTAAGAAATGATGATTTTCTTTTTTTTTTAAGATTCCCTAACTTAAATATAAACATGTTCAAATGTCAAAAAAAGATGCCCTAAATAGCTTACATAATTTTCATCGCTGCTGTATGAAATTGGAATTAATGTTAATGGATCAAAAGACTTAGCATGATTAACATTAACTTAAATAGCATAATTTATTAATTGCTAAAACAGTATTTTTTCAAGATGGAAGCTGACTTTTTTTTTATAGTAGCGATTAACTCCTGTACCAAAATTCATTCATATTTGATCATTAGTTCAAATTAATATTTGATAAAATATGTTAGAGGAGCATTTATTAGATTATTTTACTCAAGCAATTCATAATATTTCATGTTTTAAATGGATCTATATAACTGAGATTTAAAAAGTAATATGTGGTCTCGTACGACACTGAGATTTCCAATTGTGATTTCAAAATTGAATATTTTCTGAACTTCTCTGAGGAATCACAAGAATTTTTTTATAAGAAGGTTTTTTGAAGCAAGAAATCCAAATATATATATAAAAAAATTAGTATATTAGAAATTCACATTTTTTCATAACTGAATTTAATAATTCATAATTTTTTTTATAAAACCACAACTTTTTCAATCTCTCATGCTTTCAAAATTGGAAAACAAATTACATCATTTGGTGCAAAAATCTTTAAAAAGTGTCGAGTAGGGGTTTTTTTCCCCCTGTCAATTGTTTCTGACACTTATTTAACATTAGATGATCCATTTTTGAAATTCCTATTATTCAGAAAGCTAAAAGCAGAACTTTACCAAAATCTTAATTTTGGCTAATTTTAGAAAAAGAATTGTTACGTGAAAAATTAGAATTCCATATTGGAAAAATTCAGTTTAATATAACTTTTCTAATTACTCCAGTAACACAATGAATTAATTCCCTTAGAGTCATTAATGTCCGTATGAATTTTATCCAGCTGCTATTGAGCATTTCAAAATTTACTAAGAATACCCCCTCTTTTTAAGACTTTACAATATTATGCACTCACATATATTCAAAATACTTATTTTCATTAAAAAATGGCTACCTACATGAATATTGAGAAGAAGTATACTCAAACAATTTTCATAAAAACCTAATACAGACTAAATAAAATAATTTTAAAAACCGGATATTTTATACTTACAGTGTACTACATGATTGGGATAATGCATACTAATATTTTCAGCATTTGTGTCAGATTCCAAAGCATGAACTGTAAAATTCAATACATTTTTATCCCAAACAACACTTGAGTTGTGTTTGACATGTACAGCTACTTCCCAGTCTTTCATACCTTCCCATAATAACAATCGAATCCATACAGCAATATTCGTAGCAAATAAGTGCATAAGTGCTAGATTTCGAATACATCCTAAAATATCCAAGATTTCCTAAAACGAAAATAGCAAAATACCAAAATATACATAATTCAATATCAAAACTGTAATAAATTAACAAAAATAATACAATTTTGATATTAGTTTTACAATTTTGAATTCGAATTCCGCAGCAATTTTAAACATGCACATAAAAATTTCAATTATAATGTATGAAGAGATTAAAAATATTTTTTTACAAATAATAATTCAGATTTATAAAGTCATTTTTTCAATTATTAAAAAGTTAATATTATATGTAGAATCCTAAAGGTTGAAAGAATCCTTATATAATTTTTTGCAACCAAAAATTAAGGAATACTTTTAACATTTCATAAAACTTCATTTTCGATTTTATGCATTTAATACATAACGGAATTACAGATATTTTTGTAACACCCTACAAAAAGTTTCTTCCTTCCTAATATAACAAGATATTCAGAGAAGCATATTCAACATTACATCTCAATTTCTATATTGGAGAAAGATTATTACAGTTATGAAACATTAAAAAAAATCTGTAGAAACATTCAAATAACATATATACTTTTTAAACATTTAAGTTATATCATCTCTGAGAGTTCTACCATACCTAAAGGCTAATTTTTAACCAAATATCAAACTATTTTTGCAAAATAGTTTTTAATACAACATTATGTAAAAATATTACACTAAATACTTCGAAATCCAAAAAATTACAATTACATAAAACCTGATTTTCCCAAAGTATGAAAAAAACTTGTCATTTCTTAATCACTGAGGATATTTTCAAAAAATTATGCAATATATAGATGCCTACCTTTGAGTTCCTCAAGAAATAAATCTGGAACAATATAAAGATACTACGCAACACAGGTTGAACAGCACTGACATAGCTCATACATTTATTTGGTGAAACAAAAATTGATATTATTTCCAACAAAGAGGTAAGAAGAACAATGATGCCAAACACTGCACAAAAAAACATTTGATAGACATTAACATTCAACACTAATTACAATAAACTAACAATTTCAAGTGAAATGTTAATTATTAGGAAACAGTTTGAGAATTTCAACAGTAAAAAGTAACGAGTTTTTAGTGACTATTGAGAACATTTGTAGATATTTGCAAAAGTATGAAAAACTATTTACTTATCCTCTAATACTTCAGAAGGGAGAGGGAGTTGAAATAGATAAATTTACCAGGAAGCAATGACCTTACTTTAAAAAATATAGAAGTTTTTAAAAAAAAATCAACTCCCCATACCTAATATATATGTAATATGCATTCCATAAAAACATACTTAAAATAGTGCCCGTATATATTTAATTCTTAAATAAAACTGATTTATAAAAAGATTATTAAATAAACTTTTTATGTGTTTAAATGTTAAACCGAATTTCTTAAATAAAAAAAGACATCTTCACACATAAACAATCATAGTACAAAAGCACAAGCATTTACTTTGATTACCAACACTTAAGGGAAGGAATTCATCATCCATAAAAGAGAAAATGCACTACTAAAATACAGAAAATAGTTTAAATAATGCATTTTAAAGCATCTCTATTTTGATATATCCTTATTTTGTATTAATAAAATATCTACAACAATTTTATGATCAAGCAGCTTGTTCTTTTCAAAATATGAGAATTTTTACAAGTACAAACAAAATGCTTCAAAGTAACTTGTACAATTAAAAAAAAATTGTAGTTTCAAATGCTTAATAAAAAGCATAAGCAACATAAAATGCATAAAAAATAAAAAACAATTTTGGAACAAAGGCAGAGATATGGCTTAAGCCCAAGCTAATATTACTATAATATGTAAAGGAATGCTAATCCAATACCTTTGCAAAAAAGAAAAATATAGGTAATGTTTAAAAAAAAAAGAAAAGATGGATAGAATAGTTAAAGGTAAAAGGGAGCTACACACACAATCCCTATGGAATGCATCTAACATGCAGAAAACTATCTTTTGGTAAAGAAACATACCAATACCATATTACCAGAATGATGAATGATTGTGAATTAATTCCACACTTTCTTGTGAAGTAGCACTTGAAATGTTTACAGTAGTTAGCTTAGAAAGGAAAAACCAAACATGAATATAATTGTTAGAATGTTAATTTAAGAGCATTAAAAGCAGACATGAATAATTAATGTACTATAAATATTGTAAGAAATTCTAAATCCCTGTTACTTATAAGAATGTAAGATAGTAACAAAGCTTTTCCATACAATTCAGGAGTTTCAATAAACCTGTTAAATTAAACTGGATTTATATCCAATACATATTTAATAATAATGTTGGTGAAAATAGTATAAAAACACAAACTATAAAAAAAAGAGTATAATAAACATTTATCTCATTTCACCTGAATTTGTATTAATTAAAAAATTTAAATAGTAGTCAAAACTTTTTAAAAAATTCTTATTTAGAAGTATATTAGTAAAAAAATAAATAAAGATGATACATCAAGTTCTCTTCCGTTCTAATTCAAGTTACATTTTCTAAAACTTTATTCCAATTTAATATAATTACTTAAAAATATCTTGAAACAATTCTCCTTTTTGTTTCTTCACCTGATCAATTAAAATATGTCATACCATTAATAAGTAGAAATTTATAAGAGAAATAATTAACAAATCGATATCTAATGAGTTCAACATTAAAAATATTCTCTTGGTTTTACATTTTGACCTTAATACTGACTAATTTTATTGGGTTTACTATACTCTAAATTTATCATACACTTTAGAATCTCCAAAGTTGACAAACTCTCTAAGTTGGCTATACACCCAAGTTGATCTAATATTATAATCCAGAGACATATACTGTGTAAAGGCTTACTACTCTATGTTAACCACCTATGTTAGTAACATGTTTACAGTAGGGCTGTAGCACCACAATAATTTACAATTAATATTGGTAACATGACAGGTCAAGATTATTTCTATACTAAAAAATAGAAAATGTACTTTTTTCTCTTAAAAATTGTTTTTACTCTATAATCATAAATTCTTTTCTAATGTTTTGTAATTTCTACAAGAGATTTGAAGAGGTCTAACACATTTACAAAAAGAACTAAAAATTTCTTTCAAGATAAAAAATTTCTTTCAAGATAAAAAAAAAAAAAAAAAAGCTGTCTAAATTGTAGAAATATCCTGCAGTGACTAAACAAAGTTTCCCAAAAGTTTTTTAATAAATAGTATACAATTTTTCAAGTTCATGTTAAAAAATCTGATTTGTTTAAAATGGCATGCATCCCATACTAAAGTTAACCATTTGCTAAGAAAAAATACTCATGAATGTTAAATGGTATATGCAGGTTTTACCACGTTCTTTGATGAAAAAAAATGGAGAATGATTTCCCTCTTTTTCTAGTGAAAGATGTAAATATATTGATGTTAAATTAAACTGTATACAAGATATTTATGTTTTGACTATACATCTGATTATCAAAATTCCAAACCTCTTTCAGAAAGCAAAATGCGTGGATGGATTAATATAATTATACGGTTTCTATACATTAGTAATTTCTGTACATTGACCAGATTGTTCAGACTTTTGAGAGACGAACTTTAAAAAGTTCTAAAATATATATTTCACAATTTTAAACTATATTTATATTCAGATTTTTATAATGTTAAAAAATAATTTCTAAAAACTAGAAAGAATATTTATAAAAACTAAAATAAAATGAAATTATGTCTTGAGATTATTCATTTTATAATTGTTAATTAACCAATTTTCTTTAAAATTGCTATTTTAAAGGCATTGTAATAAAGCATCCTTTCATTTAACAATATATAATTAAAAATGCACAATCTTACGCCATACAAAATGATACTACTAACAAGATATGTTCAGATATTTAGGTAAAATGTTTTCCCCTTCAAACTTCATATAATAATAGAGGACCATAACTGTAATGAAAAACATCAAAGTAAAATGATCCAATCTTTCTAACACTTTCAAGAAAATCATTTAAAGTTTCATAACTCTTTCATTGTTTTCAATTTGCATCTAGTTAAAATAGTATGATTATCTGAAAGGCTTAGATACAAGATCACTAGTTATTCAATAGTGGTTTTTTTTTCTCTAAAGCTTTTTAATTTTTATACTGCTTAATAAAGAAAGAGTTTAAACTAATTATTTATTTTTAACATAAAAATCTTAAATTAGATCGAATTTTGTACATGTCCTCAATTATTTATGTATTTATTAATTATTTTATTTTATAATCTGATACTCATGTAAAATTCCTAAAATTAACAAATTATTGACTACAGCCATTAAAAATCTTTGTAAATTTACCAGCCATTCCATTCCTTTTTACACATACATAGTATAGGATAATACACGTCATACAAACATATTAAATAAGTTAAAACTATATTTATATCAAAATTTACTTTCAAATTAACCTATACATGGAGCTAAATATATAAATGGAGATATGAAAAATTGTCATTTAAATATGTACCAATA
This sequence comes from Nephila pilipes, assembly GCA_019974015.1. NCBI lineage: Eukaryota > Metazoa > Arthropoda > Arachnida > Araneae > Nephilidae > Nephila > Nephila pilipes. Next base: position 1,246,620 of record BMAW01016158.1, read on the forward strand.
AGCTTCAATGAGTAAATGAAAAATATTTAGAACTGGTGAAAGAAAAAAATTCTATCTACAGTTACTGTTAAAAATTAAATGTTTAATAATTCATCTGAGCACTACTATTAAATTTGTTTCAATAGCGCACACACAGTAATCAAAACCTACACACTTTCTGTAAACATTCTGCAAATAAGATCTATATTTTTAGAGCTTACAACTTGTTATTCCTAAATAATTTACCTAAGAAGGAAACAACTTTTCATTTAAAATTTTATTTTAATCACAAATTCCAAGCATCAGTTAATTCTTTTTCAATACAAAATATTTATAATTTGACAAATCTATTCTAAAAAACTGTTAACATACATACCAGTAGTCCCAACTTTAAAAAAAGTGTTTATATCAGAAATATGTTTCAAATGTCCTGTTTTCTGTGGGATGGATGATAATTTATTTTCTTTTTCTTCAGAATTGTCCGAAAATCTTTGACGAAACATGATACAAAGAGTAATAACAAAAATCAAAATTCCTACACTAAAAAGATATAGGAACAGATAGTCCTAAAATTAAAAATAAAATAAAATGCTTTACTCTAAGAAATGAGTTGTAATATATTACAATACAGAACAGAAAAAAAAGGAAGCAATACATGTGGTAATATTCATACAATGATTTTAAAATTAAGATATTCTTCATATTACCATGAATAAAATATATTTTACTGCCAAAAAATACTATAAAACTTGTATAATTATCCAGTTAAATCAAATATGTACCATTTATGTATAAAACCAATGGACAGGTGAAATAAATATCTTAAGAAAAATAAATTGTTCCTTAATTTCCATTGCTTTTCATATTTTTACTTTTTTTTTAACTCTGCATTTCATTAAAAATTATCTTAATGTTTTTTAAATACAAGTACAAACAAGAAGGTAAAATGTTCATTTAAAAATAATGCAACATCAATTGACAATATGTCTTTCCAGTTTTGCTCAACAAAATGAAAATTAAATTGACTAATACAAAAACAAAATAAAAATCAGAAGAATATGTACAGAAATAAATATTTGATGACATTATGAAAAGTAATGAACTAACACTTAATTTATAGTGAAAATAAATAAATAGCTTAATGGCATATCAACATCACTAAATTAATGTTAACAATTATGAATAAAACCATTCAACACACAACATTTTATATTTTTTCTCTTAAAAGTTTTAATTATTCACACATACATAAGAAATACTGCTATTGTAAATATCACATCTTATACAAATAACTAGTTATTTCAACTAAAAACTAAACCAACAAAAAAAATCTTATACATCAATATATTTCAAACAGAAATAAAAATATTCCTGAATATTTTTGAAAGACATCAAATTCATTAAAAATAAGACTTCACATTAATACAAATGAGTAAAATTAATAAAGAAATAAAAATTAAGTAGAAGATAATGTACATTACAAAATTAACTAAGCTTACATGAAAATAAAACAAAGGCAAAGAACCAGGTAATATCTCTGCAAGGATTGAAGCTGAAGTTATTACTATCAAAATTTCAGCATATATGCCACTTAAAGAATGCAAAACATCGCCATTTCTAGTGCTATAAAAAGAAAAATATATATATTCAGCAAAATGTATATTAAACATTGTGTCAAATATATTTTTATAAGGGCATCAGAAAAAATACATTAAAATAACTTTTGATTATTTGAATCCATACATTAACGATATAAGTTCACAATTATTTCATTTTTCAATAATTAAAGCCACATTTGCCATTAAAATTTTAAAAGCTAGATAATCAGAGTTCATTAAGACAAGTACAAGCAAACAAAAAGAAAACTTTAAAATATATCATTATAATACAGTATTCCTTCCATTTTTACATTTTCACTAAAGCAAAAAACAAGGTTCATTCTAAGTCCAAAAATGGGCAAGGCACGAAAATTTTTAAAAAGAGGGAAGAATATTTAACTCCATAAAATGGCACAATTCTGTTCAATTGTAAAAATAAATTGAAGAGGAGGGATAACTTTCATTCACAGAAAAATAATTTTTAAATTAAGAAAAGAAAAATTTAATTATATACTTTATGAAAAATGAATATATTATTTAACAATGAATATGATTAATCTTTAAGTAAACAAAATAGGAACACAGGATGTTAGATCTAAACACATTTTAAATTTCTTATTCAAAAACGATGATCACAAATAGTATATAAATAAACAAAATAGTTATTTATAATCAATAATAATTTAAACCAATTTTATTTCTTTTATACCTAAAAAAATGACTTTAATGAAATTAACTATAAAAGTTCTTGCACATACAATATATTTGAATAAATTGCCAAACCTGCCATAAAAAGCTTCTTAATGGGTAAAAGGGAATACAACATTAAGACTTAAGATATACTTGATAATGGAAATAACAAAATCAAAGAAGAGATATACGAAGAAAAGCAGTTTATGTGATTTTCTTTTAAACTTTAGAGGATGGACGGACAATTTTATGACTAAAAGGAACAGTCTCTTAAAAAACAGGGTTGGTTGGAAAATCGACCAAGGAGTTTCTTCCCCTCTTAACAGCTTACCGATCACCATGGAACTTGCTAGAACCCATTAATATCAGTAGCTTGACCAGTCTTTCAGAGAGAAGGAAAATAGATTTCCCCTTCTCATGCTATTTTAAAAATATTTTTCTCACCCTTATTTAATCTTTTTCTTTTTCCACCTTTGCCTGCACAAGTAAAATGAATCAATCATCATTTCTGCATGTAGTTGTTTTGCCACAATTAAATAATTTATTATTTTGAGTAATTTACTTTTATAAATATAAATAAATTGGTATAATTCATGAAAAAATTAATATTGGTGCAAAATTTATGTGCTTCATGTTTAATATAAAATGTTATTCCTTTTCCTTTTTAAAACACAAATTTTGCATTATTTCTATTTTTATTCTGCAAAATATTACGCAAAAAATAAGATTTATTTATATGCAGCTTATATATTACTTCATTATCTGGAAATAAGTTTTTAATTTCTGATCTGTGTTTCATTCTTTTATTTTATTTTAGTTAAGACAGTTGCTAGTGGTTAAAAAAAAATGCACATTGTATAAAAATGTTATTGGGAAAAGTTTTATAAACTTAAAAGCAATTTTTAACATAGAAGCTTTAAGAATTTTTCTTTCTATTCTACTGTATAAAATAGGACAATTTCATATCTTCATGATGCATAAGACAAAAGTTAATAATGCAGATAAAACCACAGATATGTGCCATACCTAAAAATATTTCAGCTCAATATTTTTATTAGTATTTAAAACTATGAAACCACTTTAAAATATATTTAAAAGTTGTAATGTATTTTGCATTAAGTTTATGCAAATAATTTACACACAAGCACAACACCATAATTTATTTGAACAGTATAGAAATTTATTCAAGCTATTGACTCAAGTTAGTGATATGAAAAGCAATTTTGTAATTTTACATAAAAATATGAAGTTCAAAATTACATTGCATTGCATTATTGAAATTTAAGAAGAATGTGTGCTTTGAATAAACTGAAAAATTACACTTCACAAAATTGTATAGAAAATATTGATTTCTCAAGTTAGTATGAATGAATAATTCAAAAATGATAGAAATATATTTTGAAACAGCAAAATTGAAACTGATCTTTGTTTGGAATTTTTATTACATCATAGTTTGGAAATTTGTTGCACCATAGTTCTGAAAATTCTATCTCATAAAATTAGTTATTTTTTTTTTATATATTTTCCACATAAAGAAGTATTGCATGTCTACATCATCAATAAATATCAATATCTTGTAGAAGATTTTGCGGTGGAAAATAGTCAAAATCTAGACAAACAGGTAGTTTACTTAAATGTGAAGCTATTTCAAAGTCTATCAACTAAGTCCAGTCTTCTAAATCTATGTAGCTGTAGCTACAACCTTTTGTTATATTACAAGACCATCGTTAAATAAAAATGCCACTCAAATTTTCATTCAGAGCAAGGAGAAGAGAAAATCAGTAGAACTCATATAGTTACAAAAACATAAGCAAATTTATTAATAACAATAAGATATTAATTTTTATAAAAGTATTTATAATAATTACACTCACAGATATATATATATATAATTTAAATTATTTTTAAATAGTCCACATGCTGCTTCTAAGAGTGATGTTAGTAAAAAATCAATCAAAAATTACTCACACTTTTCAATTTATCACTAAATCATAAGAGTAAATATGAAACAAAGCAAAATTTGTTAACATAAGCATGAATGCCTTCTTTATTCAGAGTTATTTTTGCAAATGAATGCATCTGCACAGAGGTTCAGAATTTAAGGGACAGCTAATATTCAAATATATATACACCTAATTTTGAAGTAGTGAAAATAAGATAATCTTCGTTTCCTTCAGTTAGCTATAAACAACTTTTCTTGTCAAATATAGTAACTAATATTAAAACGAATGATATATTTTTCTGTGAAAATTTTATTATTTTTCTATTCCAGAGCAAAATCAAAATTCATTACTTTCAGTATTAACAAAAAGGAAAAAAATCCAATAAAATAAATTATTTCAGATATTAATACTTTTTTCAAAATCCATTTAGCATTATCATGAACTTCAACACACATCAAATAAATAAAATTTTGAAGATAGGAAATAATGAATACATTGGCTGAATGATAACTTGCTAGTTTTAGATCATGCCTGTCCAGCCCAAAAGACTTTGTGGGCCGCTTTGGAAACATATTTCATTTTGACAAGCCACGTTATATATATATACCATATAATCTTAACTATAATACGCACATGTGTATAATACACATTGATGCCATCATAATTTGTGACAAGTACTGTAAGTTCCCATTTGTGTAAAAGAACAAGGCTTTTTTACTCCAAACCCGTAGTGCACCATGTGCGGGGCTGGGGGTAGGCCACTCGAAGTATGTGTAAAAGAACACCTGCGCAGCATGCGTGTTACAACAATCTCTTAAAGCTGCTGCACATTCACTATTCAATGTTTAAAAAACTTTTTTAACTTACACATGAGTATAATATGCATCCTCATTTATACGGACCAAAATGTGGAAAAAAAAGGTGTATTATAGTAAGATTTTACAGTATATATATATATGTATGGAGAGAGCATGTGTGTGTGATGAATTCAATTTATCATCATTTTAATTTGGACTCTTTTAATGCCAAATAAAATTTCTGATGTTAAAAACTACTAACATTATAACCTCTAGAACGCAGGGTGTGACTAATTCTACCGAGCGCCATTAGAGAAATCAAGGACATACTGCATTAAATCTAGCAAAATTATACTTTATTGAATTAAAAGTATTTGTGCAAAATATAATTTTAAAAACTTTCCAGTAGTTACAACATAATTCAGGTGATAAATTATTAGCGATCAAAAAACACCGATCAGTCAGTCTGTCTGGAAACATATGCTTCTAGATTAAACATAAGGCTTGCTGCAGAAGACTGGTTGCTGTTCGCATAATCTGCATGTCGCATACCTTCCCCACTTTTAATAATGCTCACCCATGCTCTTCAATAGGTTTGCTGGTTAGGTATACATTGTGTATTACCCACTCACCCGAGATGGTCCCTCATGCTTTTTAAAATAAGATCAACTTTGTAATAGCTTCTGAACAAGAATATAGAAAAAAAAAATTGTAATGATAGTTGAGTCAGTGTACTGAGATATTCCTATAGTCATGGAATATGATACAAACAACTCATGGTTGAATGTTCTTTGGTACTTTTATGTACAATAACAGTTAAAATTTTTGTTCAGATGACATAGTTCTGCAGGTCACTGGTTGACACACAGCAGGCCACATGTGGCCTGAGGGCTGTGGGTAGGCCAGGCCTGTTTTAGATAATTAACTAAAACGAAGAAGAAAGAAGTCAATTTATTACTTACTTTAATAATTAAATTTTGCTAACAATTTACAAATGTACAATATATTAATTCAATTTAGAAACACTAATCACCTCTTTAATAAACTACTTTAAGTATTTTCCAGATTATATCTTTCAAAAATATAAAACAGAAATATTCTATTCAAGATTTAAAAATTAATTATACTAAATCAATAAAAAACCATTACTTCAAAATTTAATCTTTTTTTCCCAAATGAATCATATTTCAAAAGTATTTTAGTAAAATAGAATAACGCTTCATTACCATCCAGCAAAATTTTCAATAGTCACATTATTTTCAGGACTATTCCTTCCATCCAAATTGTTTAATTCATCCAACGGAAATTGCTCCTGTTCATTGCATGGTAGCTTGAAGGAACTATTTCCCTCACTCTTATAATCTGATAAACCTGTTATCTCCATCACTTCAAAAGATAGTATTCTATAAATTTCAGAGAAAAACAATAAAATTATTTCATCTTCTTAGAATTAAACATCAAAATTAGATAAGTCAATGATATCAGAATGGTTCAATGCTAAATTTCCATTAATTTTCATGCCAATTTTCATTTCAAGTATATAAAATTTGTATCTTTATGCAGGAAGAAAGGGAGTACTGAAAAATTGATATAATTAAAAATAAAAGGTTTTCATTTAGTTCAGCCAAAAGAAAAATGTATGAAAATGTGTGGCACAATCACAACATACCCTTTCCCTCAATAATAAGTTTCTCTCTCAATCTTTAACCTTCATCTAAAAAATTTTCCTTTTTACTCCTAAAAATACATCCTTTATCATACTATATATTTTCCGCCAGAAAAGATAACTGATCATTATTCAAAATATTTTATATCTATATTAAATAATTATTTATTCATTCAGTATTATATTCTTATTTGATCCTTTTAACAAAGAACAGATTTTCATAGATTAAGTTTCATTAATTTTACTTGTTGATATTCCATTTATTTGATAGAGAGCATTATGGTTTCAAAAAAATAAATTTACATTAAATGATGAGCTTCTCTTAAAATTAACATATTTACAGTTGTACTATGAGGAACAGAGGATCCAGGAATTTAAGATAACAAATTTTGAAAGATAAATTTGCTTTCCATTCCAGTTTCAATCCCTACTCAAACATAATAATTTTTAAATAAAAGAAAGAGCATTTATTTAAAATTTTATGAATAGTTCTTTAGTGATTCTAATTCAGTAATATTAATTAATTTTAATGTGTTCAAGTTGACACTTTTCCTCTGTTTCCAATATCAATTGCCTAGTTTTTCTGAACATATTAAGGTGAAAACGGGATGATAGATATATTTGAAACATAATCTTACAAGACCATTGCAAAATACTCATAAATTTTGACAATGCTAAATACAAAAATAATTCATTACAACACTACTTAGCATATCTGCTTTGTACCTAGAGTTATAAAGCAAGTAATATGAGTGCAAAAAAAAGAATTGTGTCTATTTAAAATATACTTGATACTTATCTATGTCAATGGCAGTTATGTATGGAATTCATGACAATAAATATTTTTCACAAGAACAACTTTGTTTGAAACTGAAGAAGTTTCACACCAATTCAGGGGTTGTCATTTTCTTTTAATGTTATGAAATACTTGCCCATTTTGTCATAGCTACCCGCCAAATTGCAATTTTGGAAAATTCATTACTGAAAATTTTTTAATATGATGTCTATATTCTGCCAAATTTATGTCCATTGTAAGTAAACTGATTATTAATAAAAAAAATTTAAAAATTTTTCTCACAATTAAAGAACTAAATTTTATTCTTCAAATTCCCTACTTCCTAGGGAGAAAAAAAATTACAAATATTATGATTCCTTTCATGAGCTTTGTAGTCTGAACTGCACAGAGAAATGTAAAAGGATATTTTAATAAAGAGTAAGTATGTAAAATAATCTACATTAAATAATAGAATTCTATTAATTAAATAGTCTTCTCATATGATTAATCTAAGTAATTTTTCATATCACTTAAACATACAGGAAATTTACTAACTCACACTTTAAAAAAAATTGTTAAGCTAACATATTAAGTAAACATAACAGCTAAGTAAACATATTCTTAATTTTTTTAAAAAAAGAGAAATCTTAGCAGAAAAATACAAAGAAAAGGAGGAACAAATTGAATCAATCAATTATCATACCTTATGCAATGTTAGTACTTTGTAAACATTACAAAGAATGATCCCTTTGATATTAACAAAAACTGAAAAACTATAACACTTTCTTTTGACAAGGCAGTTTTAAAAGTTACACTTTACAATACATTTCAAAATAAAAGACATAAAAAAAATCATATCTTTAAATACAAATTTAAAGCAAGATTCCTCTTGCTTTTCTTCATATTAGTAAGCAAAAAATACTAGTTTATAAAGTGTATTAATAGCAACAAATGCTTTAAATTAGGCAAATCATGCCTGTACAAGAAAGTTTATGAAATGTATACTTTTTGATGAACAATATCACTGTATACTTAATCTCTATGTTTTAAATGCATTTTATTTATTCAATAAACACATTAATTTTAAAAAAAAAAAACTATCAATTACTCTTTGAAGCAAATTTATTTAAAATGAGTCTTAAAATTGAAGGTGCATTAATTTTTTAAAGCCAAAATTCCAGTTTAGAAAGATAGTAGAATATTTATTACAGGTAATAGCCACATCTTATCAGCATAGGTATAAAATTTTGATATTCATTATTCTTCTTGAAAAAAAGCAAAACAAATATGTTATATTGTATATAAATCTCAAATTCTACAAGAAACTTTCAAAAACACAAGCTTGTTCAATAATGAGTACATGCAAGTATTTTCTGGTATAAAAATACAAATTAATATTTAGCAGCAATTTTGTTTTAATGACAGTTTCCAACTGCCATTGCTTTAAATCTACATAATATCTAATAGTCTCAAGAGAAATTTTCTTCATTTGAAATCACATGTTCCAATTGCTCTTTTTTCGAGATTTCAAGTTTGTGGTACAGTTTTTTCTAACTTTAAATTCTCAATAATACTTACATCAGATGACTGCTTAATTATTTAAAGCATATTTGGAAAATGATACAGAGACTAATCCTGTATGCTCGGGATTAATAGCATGTTGAAATAGAAATTTAAATCTGTGTTATTTTAGCAGCATTATCCTTAAAATTATTTTTCAACATTTTAAGATAAACTATTTAGTGCATGATTCTATCAACACACGCTCACAAATTCTTATCCTCCTCTGATGTAATCATACATCCCCTAAAACAATACTGATTCAATGCCAAGCTTCACAGTTGAAACTTTGTTCATTCACTTCATCCTAAACTGCCATGACTTTAAAATGAGTACTTAGCAAAATGTATTAGTTCAACTCAACACACACTTCTGATTTTTCCAATTACAAAAGCTCTCTTATTTCAGGAGAAAAAATATATAATCAAAGTTATAAATATACTTGAAGAAATTTTAGTACTTATTTTGAGTTCAACATTTACTTGATGTCAATCTATTTCGTTGTTGAAATTATTTTTGACCATATCTGATTAATTTGGCAATACGTTTTTTACAATTCATCCAGTTTTCTTTATTTTTCACAAACATTTACCACCATACAACAGTGTTTACAATTATCAGCATTTTTTACCCAAACTATTATTTCCATTATGTTCCATTTTCATCAAATAAAAAACTAACAAATACCAACTCTGAAGATAAAGGACCTTTAATCTATTATTTCTTCAAAAATCTTATGAGCATTTTTAAAAAACCTACTGGTTATTTTTTAGAGATAAAGATGTGGTTTCAATTATTTGAAAATTTTCATTTGATTTATCAATGATTTCTTTTGAAAGATGACCTTTACTTCTCACTTCCTCTCTATGGAGTTTAAAGAAAAGTATAAACTTATAAGGGCCCAAAAAGTGGAAAACATATATATTAATTTCATCACTATTAATATAAAATTTAAATCAGTTATATGTATTCTTAATATTGGAAGTCACAATACATCAAAGCAAATAATTACGGTCTAACAAATGAAATAAAAATAAATTATTAGATAGGCTCCAAGGGTCCTACTGTGAAATTTATAAAAAGTAAATTAACATGCAAATTTATCCATAACCCAATGAATATTCCTAATTAGTTACAATTAATTAAAGTTATCTTTCTATTATTTTAGCAGATCAAGCATTTAAACACACATTTCAATGAGATTTACTGAAATTCATCGCTAAGATGTTTCATGAAAAAAGTAGACAACTGTTAAATTACAATCACAAATTGAACAGGAAAAGTGAGAAAAAGTCTCAAAAACTAAGAACGGTCATTTATAAAACAGTTAAATTATTCGAGATGAAGGGCATTACAAATGTATCAAAACAAAAACACACCTTTAAAAAATTCAATGCCTGTTATTGTTTATCATCAATTGACAGTACTCGGTTGTTTGGTTAACTCTGACAGGGCCCTCACTTGAAAATATTTATAACATGAACTACCACTTTCATTTTAAGCTTTTTTTCCCCTCCTTCTCTTCTCTTGTAATTCATGGCCAATCTATATTTAGAATTGCGCTTTGATTTTCTAAAATGACTAAATATCAACATTTAAGAAAAAAATTAGAAATCATCTCCTCTATATTTATTCTGTGCAAGTAATCAAATTATCTGGTATGGGCTAGCATTCCTTGAAGCTTAATATTTCCTTTAATAAAACTTCGGCATTTGGGTTTAACAGGCATCTTAATAAGCTTACAATATAAATAAGAAATAATATTTAATAAGAAAACAATATTTTTTTTCTGGTACCAGCTTCAGTAAGTTTTTATTGTTTTTAAGTACCTTGAAATGGCCTCGGTAACAAGAGACTCTAGCAATAAGCTCCTAACCGGCGATGCATTTGTCGAATCGCGTGATAGAGTCTTACACCATTCATATTTTCCTAAAGTCTTGCCTAGCAATCTTTTACTCTAATTAATTTTTAAAATTATTGTAATAGAATAATGATTTTTAACCTAGGAAGAGCAGACCATTGCCAGAGAAGTTGCCAAAATTTGTTAATAAAATATTAATTTTCATACCACAGAATAGAATAGAAACCCGTGCATCAACTTCTTCGGGTTATGAATGCCATAACTGAAGGTTTCAATTGTGAATGAATCACTGAGGGTATTTTCCTGGATATACAATAAATCTTCGATCACCTCTGGCAAGATGAGTTGATTTACAAACTAATTAATCTTAATTTTCGCCCTACTTAATTATTATAGTCAATAAACACCTCAAAATAGAACCTTTTAAGTTAGACTTGACAACGGGCTATCCGTAATTTTCAATATTCAGGACGAAACCCTTCAAGGTTCTGGACAATTACACATTCCCTATTTTATGAAAGGCATCAGGGCTAATAAAAAGAGGGTTGAAATTATCACACTTTTTCGAAGAAACGAGGAGCTTACAGTTCTAAATCGGATATTCCTCCCTTTAAATTTCATTTCTTTGAAACAACAAAAGGTAATTATATTTTTATTTTTGAATTGTATTTCTTTGAGATTTAAGATGATATAGATGATATACAAATATTTATATTACATTAAAAAAGTAAAATAATACGCAATTGTATTTGTTTTTTTTTAAGAGAGAGTTATAAAAATAATGTCCAGTTTAAAAAAAATCTGCTCCTTTTTTGTAAATTTTCTCTCTCTCCCTCTGAACAACCTGAAATAATCTCTTAACTGTTTATAAAATATATATTTATAAATATTTCAATGTACTCTTTAGAATATTTTTATATTGATTAATAAGCATATGTGCTCGCTTCTTTCATTTTGAATGCATTATGATCTTCCAAAAGAGTTTTCGATGTGTATTGTAATTTAGAGAAATATTTTCATTTGCATTTAACTTGGTAAACGTTATTTTACTCGTTTCAAAATTCAAATGGCTGTCCTTTTGTATTATTATTGAAACCCAAATGAAAAAGAACATTTATTAATTAATTAGTTATTTAATTAATAATTTATAATATAATAATAATGGTCTTCAATTTATAATTTATATAATAATGGTCTTCAATTTTTGGAATCTATGACTTCCTTCTTATCATAATTCTTTGTTCCGTTTGATGAGCATAATAACAAAGATATATATATTTCGTATAGATACAAACATATATTTTTCTGAGAACTTTTAAGAAATTCGAAATATTATGTAAGACAATACAGTATAGAAACCTAAAAACCTTATACAGATCTTTTTCTGCATATCATTTCCATTTTAAAATGGTTCACTCAATATATTCTTAGATATGATTTTTCATTCACAATTTTAAATAAAATATTTAAGGAACTCTAATAATTAACTGTATGTGATAAAACTAATATTGGCTTAAATTGGTATAAAATACATTGGTATATCTGTATTATAATGATAATTTGAACTATAATATATTGTACATTAATAATAATAATGAAATAATCATAATAGGAAAATAAGAAAATTATATACAAAGGAGTAATAACTTAACTGAAGCTTCTTTCTATCTATCCAAGAAAGAGTTAACAGAAATTATTTAAAAAATTTGATCTTATCACCTTCAGAATTCTTACGAAAAGGAGAGTTACATATTACTTTCATTTTATACACCTTTTTATTAATAAGCTAGTGAGCTAGTTTTCTCCTTTATTTTCTTGAACAGAGAAAATAAATAAATAAAAGGAAATACTACACATAGTTACATTCATATTACGTGAGATATGGCATAATGGTTTTTAGAACAGTGTACTTTTTTTTATTTATTCATAGTAGCAAAATAACAATTCTTTTTCCTATAACTCGTCCCCAAAATGTGTATGTTATTTTAAAAAAAATATCTTAGTTATTTTTAGGATATTAATAAAAGGGGAGTCTTCATTTACTGAATTATTCATAATTTTTCTGTATATCATCTTAAACCGGTTCAAATGTAGATTCTAAGCTACAACTGGTCATTTATTTTAAATTTTACTGGTCATTTATTTTTTAAAAACTGATCAATTAATTTTAAAAGTTCATTCATGCAGAAAATGGGTACTCCTGTTAGTATTGAGATAAAACCTCCCGTCGACATGACACCAAGAAATCCCGAGCGTAATGTTAATCATGTGAAGTTTCGTACTTTTCTATTTACTGCTAGCATATTGCTTTTAATTGCATGGAATAAAATGCATTCAAAAGAGCGGGAAAAAAATAATAAATGTTTGTCTGGTATTCCATTTTTTTTTAAAAAAAAAATTGAAAGTATTTTTAAATATTTATTAAAGATCTGAAAATTCCCATCATGCGCAATAAAACGATCAATTAAAAAATATTATCAATCATTGGATAAAAACAAATTAAACTGGGGAACCTATGCTCTTTCAAATGCATAAACTTTGAAAAATTTAAATTGCCTTACTTGCAAGAAATTAGAAAAGTCAGTATTGCACATTAGAGAAAAAAGAAAAAGCAACACCTCTTTTATGTAAAAGAATACATGGAATTCCCCCGTGTCTCATTGATGAATGGTGATTCATGACTCGTCCCGTGGATTTCTTATCAGAAATGTAGTTCTCTCAGGATTCGTAGCGCGTTTGAGAAACTATGGACAATCTCGTCGTTCTTTAGCAAGCTGAAAACTGCATTTGAAAATTACTACCAATACGTTTTCTAAAATAAGCTAGCTAATATCTGTTTTTTATTCTATCCTGTTAAAATTATTTATTTATTTTTTGTTTTGTATTATTTTCTTCATTTGTTCCAACTGTTCACTTCATAGTTATGTAACTAGAGAGGGGGAAATTTGTTATTTAAACCTGTTTCTGTATCTTGCTTTTTTGTGCATTTCACTTATTGAGTGCATTATTTTTTTAAAAAAATTTCAAAATAAAAGTCCTTATTTCTATCAACTTTCAATTAACTATATATACCTATAAAATATAATAAATAATAATTATTAATTACATTTACATGCAAAGATTGCGAGAACAAAGCACTAACATTTATTTTTCGATGCATTTCTGTTTTCTTTCGTACTTCTAAGTTTCATAATTTAACAAGGTTAACTTCAATATATATAAGTCTCATAGCTTAGCAAAGACTAGCGTTTTGAAAATAACGTTACAATAGAAAAATTGTTTAAATTTCTTATAATTTATAAAAATTACATATTCATTTGAAATTACAAAATTGATATATTTATTTTCACTATTTTGTTAAAATATCGTGTATAACAATCTTATAAAAATAATTAATATTCTTTGAATAATTACAATACTTGTATGCAGTATATTGCATTGTATTTTGATTTCTTATTTCTTGTATCAAATTCTTTAAAAAGGTATGAATAATTCATATTCATTATGGATATTTGCTTATAAAATTAAAATATATAATTTTTTTAGATGGCCTCCATGTCATTAAAAAAAAAGCAATACCTAAAAAAAGAAAAATGTACCAGTTTTCAAAGACTACAATTTTAAACAATTTAAAACAACATTATAGTCAAAAGCATGCCACAAAATATGATGTATATGTCGGCATTTGCCTGAAGATATAATCACAGAACTAAAAAAAAAGGGCTATCGACTGAACAAATTTTTTTAAAAAAGACAGCTACTCAAAATAATTAACATTGTAAAAGCAAGTTATGTTGTAGCAAATTTAACAGAAAAAAAATCAAAACCTGTTATTGATGGCGAATTTATAAAAGAATGTATGGAAAGCGTAGCAAACATAATTTGCCCTGAAAAAAAGTTGGATTTTTCTAAAATTAGTTTATCACACCAAACTATAGCCACAAGAATTGAGGAGTTGGGGAATTCAATTGAAAAGTCTTTAAAAAGCAATTGTACTAATTTAAAATTTTATTCGTTAGCAATGGACGAAAGCGCTGACGCTTCTGACACGGCACAGTTGGCAATTTTTATAAGAGGAATCGATGAACATTATAATATCACGGAAGAAATGGTTGCTTTAGTATCGTTAAAAGACACAACCAAGTCTGTAGATTTATTCGATGCATTAAAAACGACGATGAAAAGGTTTTCCTTATCCATGAAAAATTTATCAGCTATCATAATCGATGGAGCCCCTGCCATGGTTGGTAAAAATGGGAGACTCGTTAAAATGGTTAATAATGAAGCCGTCGCTGTCGGCAATACATTCTTGATGGCATATCATTGTATTGTACATCAGGCCAATTTATGTGGAAAAATTTTAAAAATGGAAAGTGCATTAAGCATTGTTATAAAAACCATTAACTTTATAAGAGCAAAAGGACTTAATCATAGACAATTTCAAGAGTTTCTTAAGGTAATGGGCAATGAATTCGCAGATGGTATTTATTATGCAGAAGTAAGATAGCTAAGTAAGGGGCAAATGCTCAAAAGATTTTACGATTTAAGAACTGAAATAAAAATATTTATGGAAACAAAATTAAAACCTGGGCCTGAATTTGAAGACGAAGATTGGGTTTTAGATTTGGCTTTTTTATTAGACTTAACAGAACATTTGAATGATTTAAATTTGAGACTTCAAGGAAAAAATCAATTTATTAATAATATGTTCCAAACAATAACAGCGATTGAAAGAAAGTTGAAATTTTGGCACAATCAAATAAAAGTAAGAGATTTGACACATTTCAGTACTTTGGCAGAACATAAACCTGTGAGTTGCATAAAATATGTCAAATATGCTGCATTAATTTTTGATTTAATTCAAGAGTTTGAAAGTAGATTTCAAGATTTTTGAAAAAATGAAGCGTATTTCAATATATTTTCTATCCAATTTTCTCTAGAAATAAATAAGTTGCCTCCAAATCTTCAAATGGAATGTATTGAGCTGCAAAGTGACTTTCAACTGAAAGAAAAATTTGGGAATGTTTCTTTATTGGAGTTTTATAAATATTATCTACCTCGCGATAAATATCCTAATTTTCACAATCATGCTTTATTAATGTATTCAGGTTTGGGCAGTACTTACATATATTTGTGAACAATTATTTTCAAGAATGAAGCATACGAAAAATAAAAATAGGACAAAGATCACTGACAAACATCTTGAAAATGCATTAAGAATTGCAACCTCGTCTATTGAATCCGATATCGATTTGCTTGTTCAACAAAAGCAAATTCATCCATCTCATTAATTTGAATTTTTTCCATCTTTATGAAATCCAAACTAAATGAAATAAATTTAAAATAAATATGTTCTATTTATATCTAATTTAAATTTTAAAAAAAATTATAATAAAAAGAAGTTAATTTATTTTAATAAAACTACATAGAGTTTATTTTTATTTCAATTTGTTGACAAAATATTGTATGTGCGGCCCAGCAAATTTTCTATTTTTGCAATGTGGCTCTCAAACGGTCATAGCTTAGACACCCATGCTCTAGATAAAACACCCTCTAAGGCCATCAAAAAATTATAATCACAATTTAAGCAAAAATTAATGACCCTTTGGCGGATTGCTGCAAACATTAACAAAACCAAAGCTTTTATTTTTTGAAAAATACGTGTCCCATCCTATGACACCCAATTAAATTTCTTCAAGTCCAATATTTCATGGGACGCAGAAGTCAAATATCTCAGGGTTATCCTGGACTCCAAATTAACTTTTAGAAAACATGTACAATTTATCATTGATTAAAGCTGGACAAAAATCCCTAACTACATCCCATTACTAGGTAAACACTCTGTACTTACTCTCCCAATAAAATTCTTCTCTAGAAACAAATAATCAGACCAATTCTATTATACGCTTCTCCTGTGTAGGGCCAAGTAGCTCCTAAACATATTAAACATTCAAAAGCTGAAAAACAAATTACAAAGAATATTAACTAACTCTCCTTGGCATGTCAGAATTCTGAAATACACAAGGATCTGTGACGGGTCTATCTGCGACTTTGTCACAAATAGTCCTCTTGGGGGAATTTGCACTCCTCAACAGTTATTTGTATTGAGGGCTTCCTCCGAAGAAGAGAACGGAAACATATAAATTAAGACTGATATGTGTATATATAGTGTAAGCTTTCAAGAGAGAAAGCGGATCCAAAGGGGGCAAAAGCGGGGAATAAGCGGGGAAAGAGTTAGGATAGATTTCTAGTTGAATTGTTCTGTTTGTTCTGCAGATTTGTGGCTGAGCTGTCAATAAAGTAAATTGTTTTAGAAATGTCGACCTTTCCTTCAATTCATTCCCATCCGCCCGACAACTTGTCATTACAGATCTTAAAATCCCTCAAATTAATAGCCATATTAGCCATCTATCCAGACGCTTCTTTTTCAAACTTATTAATCATACTAATCCCCTAATTAGAACCCAGCTTTGATTTGCACATAATAACGGAACCCATCCATTACCATATCAAACTTGCAGTAATTACTTTCACCTCATTCCCCCATAACCATGAGCATTCCAACTGAAAAACTTTCGATTTATCCTAACCCAACTATAATCAACCCCCATTATTACCTGCTCCTCCTCCCTTCCCCAACCTATTCAACCACTTTATTCTCAAGAGCAATCCTCCCCCCATAAACCAAGTCGAGTTTATGTTAAAGCGTCTGTAATTAAATAGTAAATATATAAACTTCACCAGCCATCTTTCTCCTTCCTTTCCTTATTTCTTTAAACTCCTCGTCTTCACAATAAAAATCTTTAAAATTATCAAAATTAATTTGACTGTAAAATTAAACTAAAAAAGGGTTTTTTTAATCATGTAATTGTAATCTACTTATAATTATTTAAAAAAATTATATATATATATATATATATATATATATATATATATATAATGGTTCTTACTAACCTCAAGTACTCGAGATCTACCCAGTATGTGTGAAAGTAGAACCATTCGCGGTGGATTATGGAACCGGGGGGGGGGAGAAAGACAGATAAAAAAAATATCATCCTGTATATTTCTCATACATCCCATATCTTCCCTTCTTTCTTTCTTTTTCTATTTCATGATAAATCATAAGTGTTTAATACACATTTTCAAATGCTTGGTAAACTTTTTAATAAATTTCATACATATACAGGGTGATTATAATTAAAGTTAAAGTTTCAAAACGCTGTAAAAAAAAAAAAAAAAAAACGCCAAAACAAAATGACGTCAAATTTGAACGGAATGTTATTGAAGAAGGGGGGGGGGTGAGTATGGCATAAGAAGAAAAAAAATTCCAAATTTTAGCAACAGATGGTGCTGTAAGCATCACAATTTAAAAGTGTTCGATTACAAATGACAAATGAATTGTAAAACAACGACTAAGGTGTAAGTTATACGTTAAACTAACTGTACTGTTCAGTGTGCATGACTGCACAGGTGTGATATTGTTGATAACGTAAGCCCATCCACCACGGCAAGGTCATATCACATCGGAAGATAAATCGTTTTTTAATTGTCCTGAGACCAAAAACCGCATAAAAAGCATTCATCGAATCGGTTTTTAAATTTAGCGAGATTGGTACAAAACATGTTCAGTATGCTGTTCACCGTTGAGTGCAACAAGATGAAATCGAGAAACTGCATGTTCCACAATCGATCGATATGTCTCCGGGGTCACGTTCAGAATGCGTTGCGCAATGCGTGTCTTCAGTTCAGCTAAGTTTGCAATCAGAGCACTGAACACAGCATCTTTCAGATAGTCCCATAGCCAGAAGTCACACGGATTAAGATCAGGTGATCGGGGAGCATTTCCGAAATGCGATTTCAGTAGCTTCTTCACTGAATCTTGCTTTAGTTTTATTATTTGGTTCGTTGTATACACGTGCTGATTTTTCAAAATCATTAAGTTTGTTGGAATAAACTAATGGACCTTTCTCAATCCAGTAAGACTGTAAATTCTTGTCAATACATAAAAACCACAGCCCTGGATCTGTACTTGCAATAAAGCTAGTAGAAACGTCATCAGTTATTGTACTTATTTCAGTAGGTCTTATAGTACCTTCTCGAATACTTAAATAGTCTGTTCCTCCCCGTCTTTCAACTTCAAGTACATTATTGGATATACTGATAGAAGTAGTAGAAATAGATGTAGATGCAGAATTTGTAATAATGAAAAATTGGGTGAGTTTTGGTAATTTATCAATAGATTCCTACTTCTTCTTCAATCATTTGCGTTTCGCAGCTCCACTTTCAAAAGGTTTCACTTTTCTAAGAAATCATTATATTTAATATGCATATAACTATGTGTAGCATTTTGCTTTCTTTCTTTCTCTTTTTGCTCTGTTCAAGAAAAAAAGGAGAAATCTCGCTCACTACTTTGTAAATAAAAATGAGTATAGAATGAGAGTAATATATAACTCGTTTTCGTAAGAATTCTGAAAGTGATAAAATCGAATTTTTTAAATAATAATTTCTGTAACTCTTTCGTGGATAGAAAGAGCGAAGCTTCAATTAAGTTATTTCTTCTTGTATACAATTTTCCTATTTGCATCTTATGATTATTTCATTATTATTATTAATGTTCAAAATATATTTCAAATCATTATTATAATGCAGATATACATATGTACTATATACTAATATAAATCAATATTAGTTTTATCGCATACAATTAATTATTAGATTTCCTTAAATATTTATTTTTTTTAAATTGCGAATTTAAAATCATATTTAAGAAAATATTGAGTAAACCATTTTAATGTGAATAACATGCAGAAAAAAAATATGTAAAAGGTTTTTAGGTTTCTATATTGTATTGTCTTACATAATATTTGGAATCTCTTAAAAGTTCTCAGAAAAATATATGTTTGTAACTTTACGAATATATATATATATATCCTTGTTATTATGCTTATCAAACGAAACAAAGAATTATGATAAAAAGGAAGTCATAGATTCCAAAAATTAAAGAAATTTATTACATAAATTATTAATTAGGAAACTTATATTTATATAAGTTATTTCCATTAAAAGTAATTTATTCTAATATGTGATAAAGTATTAATAAGTAATAAATTATTAATACGTGATAAATTATTAATGAATTCATTATAAGTTTTAAGGTTTAAGAATTAAAAATTAAAGAATATATAATAAATTGCGATTTTCTGCCGGAAAATCTGATTAAACATACACACGCAAATAGAACATTTCTAGTGAGGGTTCTTATACACTAAAAATCTCTTGTTTTGTACTGAATTGGATGAGAATTTCTTCATTTTTGATGTTTACTCTTAAAACAATACCTTATTGTACAAACATTTATTTATCTAATTATCAAATCGTATTTTAGGATTTATATGATTGTATTTTCTACATTTATATTATATTACCACTATCTGTAGTAATATAATACATTCGTTTTATAAATGTTCTATTTTTATTTAGGTTTCAATAATAATAAAAAAGGATTGTCATTTGAATTTTTAAACGAGTAAAATAACAATTTCCATGATAGAAACAATTAAAAATATTTCTCTGAATTGCAGTACTCATCGAAAATTCTTTTGGAAGATCCTAGTGTATTCAAAATGAAGAAAGCGCGTACTTATGCATATAAAAATATTTTTATATTGATAAAAATATTTTAGAATATTTTTATCAATATAAAAATATTTGAAGAGTCAATTGAAATATTTATATATAATTTTATAAACAGTTAAGAGATTATTTCATGTTGTTCAGAGGGAGTGAGAAAAAATTTACAAAAAATAAGAGCAGAATTTTTTGAAACTGGACATTATTTTTATAACTCTCTCTTAAAAAAAACAAATACAATTGAGTATTATTTTACTTTTTTAATGCAATATAAATATTTGTATATTATCTTAAATCTCAAAGAAATACAATTCAAAAATAAAAATATAATTACCTTTTGTTGTTTCAAAGAAATGAAATTTAAAGGGAGGAATATCCGATTTAGAACTGTAAGCCACTCGTTTCTTCGAAAAAGTGTGATTTCCTTTAGGGTCATTTCAACCCTCTTTTTATTAGTCCTGACGCCTGTCATAAAATAGGGATTGCATTTTTGTCCCTTCTGTTGGGGGCTTAAGTGTATCTCTTGTCCATTCATGAGGGATCCTTAACTCATGTGGAAATAAATAAAAGGTCGCTGGAAGGAGGATCTGTTATGTCTGTGACTGTCCTTCCCACATCAGCATTATTATCAATAAATTGGACATATCTCGCTTTAGAAATAAAACTAATATTTCCCCTGATTCTCAGCAAACATTGTAAATATAAATATTTAATATGGAAGTAACTGTTTTCAACCAGTCATGTCCGGGAATAACATTTGACGATTAAAATTATTCTGATCATGATCTTATTGAGGCCGAGTAGAGAACGAGACGAGCCACCCATTAAAGGCAAGGCCATGGGCACGAACCCAGTTGGCCTATGCCTTAAGACGTCCCTGTATGCAACTTATGTTCATTTATGCAACAAAATCTTTCTATGACGCTTGGTGTTTCGATGATCCAATCCAAATTTAAAGTCACTGGAGCACTATAGCTGAATTGTTTTCAAAATCTGAAAAATGCAGCAATTGGTTTCAATTCCACCAAAGACATCGCATTGAACATAAAAGTCGGGATAGAATACATAAATGTTAACTGTTTCTAAAAGTACTCGAGAGAAGCTAAAGCTCAAGGTAATTGAGACGCCTTCGACCAAGAAAATTAAGCTAATTTTGTGCCAGATTTAAATAATCCTCACTTAATTAAATTAAAAGCAACTAAAGTCATATTTTAATATTACAGAAATAAATCGCTATGAAAATCAAATTTACAAATAAAAATAGAGTTGAAAAAATTTACTCTTACTAAAAAAAACTTTTTCATTCCACTTCTGATACGTAGAAACACAATTTTACTTTTCTTAATAATAAACTTTATAATAACAACACTTTTTGAGTTCCATTTCTGTGATTATTATTTACCCACCTTAACATAGTTTTCTTTCATCATTTAACTTATCTTTAAACTTCAGACAAGAACAGACCTAAAACTTTTCAATTAATATAACAATAGTATGTTTTCTTCTTTTAAATCCTTTCGCTTTACCTGGTGATCTGCGCAGTTCACTGTTAGAGTATCAAAGCATACACTCTGACATTGAGTGAATGATTAGGTGAGAGATATCTTACACTCATCCCTTACAAGACACCCTCTACAGGCGGGCCTTAAACATTGCAATAACAATACTTATGTATGACCATTTAATAACAAATAGTAATTATAATCAGTAGCTTTATTTACATTTGTAAGTAATATTCTTACCTTTCGATACATCTTGCATAAAATTTACTGCATTTATAAATTTTAAAAAATGTATAATACATTTAAGGAGAACATTTTATACACTGAAGATATTTATAAGATTCAAAAATAAATTTAATAAAATTGAAGAATTTTCAAGTTTTGTTATTAGAATTTATGATATTTTTATATAAATATCATACATATATATATATACATATATATATATATATATATATATATATATATATATATATATATAGAGAGAGAGAGAGAGAGAGAGAGAGAGAGAGAGAGGGAGGGAGAATAATTAAAGAATGAGATTGCTTATTAAAAAAAAAAAAGGTGTTGCGTTCATTATACAAGCAATAGCAGTAGATAGAAAAGGCCGATTCTGCGACAAAAGGCTGACAGCATGCACGTGGTGGTCGAATTGAGTTGAGTTCTTCCCCTCCTGTTGTTGAGTTGTTTCCCTCATGCTGTTGAGTTGAGTTGTTTTTCCTCCTGCTGAAGTTTTGGTTTCGTTTTTCAATGCACAGCAGGAGGCTGAGTTGTTTCCCTCCTTCTGATGAATTGAGTTGTTTGCCTTTGTTCATTTTTTTCTCGCATTTCTAAGTTGAATTCCCCTCCTCCTACAGCTGAGTTGAGTTGTTTTATTTTAAAAACTGTGTGACGTAGTATATTCCTAATCAACTTGAACAGGTACGTTTTTATCTTGTTTCAGTTTGTCTCATTTTGATTCTACAAGATGGCGACTGAATTCTGCGCTCCATCGGATGATTGAAATAGTTACTAAAATAATTATCTTAAGTATAGGAATGTTAAAAGTTCTCAGAGTGTCACCTATTGATTAAAATATACACTAATTATTATATTTGAAAATGAGTGAAATAAACAATGCTAAAAAATTAAATCAGGATTCTAACTCTTAACCTCAGGACAAAATTTCTCCATTGACTTTTTCGTTATGCTAATCATTGTCCTATAGAGACCTACAGACCTGAGGAAAACTTAATTGTTTAATGTAACGAATTTAACTTTGTAGGTGGAGCAGGCGGCTATGACTTAAGTAGTAAGTAAACTTGGTATTATGTATTAAATATTATTTTAATAGTATTGTGTATTTAATATTATTTTAATTATTTACATTACAAAAAATCACATTATTGCATGTTTATCATATCATTGGATTGTATGTCTTGCTGTTCTTTGAATAGGTTTAAATTCATCAACGACCAATGTCCATGGGCAAGAGAAGTAATCCCACCACCGTTAATAAATCTTTTGTCATCTTTATATGACAAAGTAAGTTTGTTTTGCTTTATTGAATATACTGAGTGAAATTTGGACCTAATTAAGTTCATATCAGCATATTTCAATTTTTGATTCGAAAGACATGCTTTGTAGTCCTCAAATGTTATTTTGTTCTTCAAAGTTTGTTTTTAAATCCCTTTAAGCCTCTTTTCAATCTTATTCGTTGTTTTGTAGGCATACATTTTCGATTTTAACCCTACATATTATGTCATAATGTTTCCCTTTTTTTTCAACTTTCATTTTTCCGATGACTTTTTTGTCAACAAGAGGTAAATTATAAATGTTATTTTTATCATAGTCTAAAGTATCATATAAGTTAATATCATCTTTCATGTCGTTATAAAAATCATCAGTCTTTATTTGGTATATAAAAGAATCGATGTCAGTATACATGAGCCGCACTTTTGAGTCGTAACGATGTTTCATGTACCCATAGTGAAAAGAATACATAAGAACTTTTGAGATGTCTAAAATTGCCATTCCTACCTGTATTGGTTTCAAAAATTTGATTTTTTTTTTAAATGAATGGCTAATAAGTCGTCAGAAAATACTGTGCGACGATCAAAATTTGATTTCGCTATTAGTTTTCGAGCTTGCTCTTCTGTTGAGCATAAACGTAAATCGACTCTCCATCTTACATTTTCCATCGTTTTCCCGAAAATGCTATTATTCGTTGGTTTGTAATAATCCTTTTGAAAGTCATTTATAGCTTCAGTTCTTAATTTAGTATTGCAATATATGTAATTTTTAAGCCAAGGAGACTGAAAATTTTTAAAACACAATGAACTTTTTTCAAAACTAACCCTAATTTTAAATAAAGCTTTAAATTCGAATAATGGAGAACATATTTTGTTTTCGGTTTCGAAAGTAGTTAAAAGCCTAGGTTCTTTACAATTAGGTGGGGGTTTATTTTCAGGGGCAAGGGGAAAGAGAGAGAGAGTCTGAATGTCCGTCATGTAAATCAGAAGGATAGTCAAGATCTACTTCCAAGATGTAACCCACATTTGATTCACCTGATAAGTTTAGAATATCTTGTTCAGTTTAAATGTTATCACTCCAAACAAAATCTTTTAAGGGTAGATATTTACTCATTGCGTAACCATACAAATTAATTGCGTCAAGGTACATTAAATATTTTCTCTCATCATCAGGATTAAAATTAGGTATATATTTGTTATTAGCTATAGAGCATAGCTATTGGAACATTGACTGATACCTCCTCTTATACCCTTTTCTATAAAAAGAAGCATGTCGTAATCTGTAAACAGTTCTATAGTTACTTTAGTATGTAACAAGATAGCATCCCATGATAAAGCTGGGGTGGTAAATTATTACCAACAGGGATCAAGTTTGCAAGTTTGTATGCATATTTTTCTAAAGTTTTCAAAAAGATCGGTTAACAATAAGACATCTGTTTTTACATATAGATCACAGTATTCACCAAGAGTATTTAAATGAAATTGATTAAACACTTTACATGCATGATTATAATCCTCTACACTTACAGCTTCTTCATTTAATTCATTATAAAATTTTCTAATAGGTGGTAAACAAGAATCTTTACATTTTTCATAACTATCAAAATAATCATACGGAAAAACTCATTTTCTTAATTGTAAATCTATTTTTTCTGAATCAAAATACTGTTTTGTATTATTAAATTCATATTTTTTTAGTGTTCTAATCAAGTTTTCCAAACTAAAAGATACGAATTTGAAAGAATCTAAAAATCTTAGCTGAAAATCATTTGAAATATTTTTACTGAACGAAATGTATTTTTCTTCAGTGTTCGGGATTAAAATAATTTTTTTTTATCATATCCTAATTCCTTAATAAAAATATGAGCGTCATATCCAGAAAGATTATGGAAGAAAACAGGCAAAAATTTGGGAGTTTTCATTGCTAAATTACAACTATTACATCAAGGACCATTAAATTTTTGAGTTACATAATTATGATCCATAACTGTTGATATACTAACTGTTGACAATTGATACTGTTTTCGTGAAAGGATTGATCACAAACATAACAATTTTTAGCGTTATCATACAATTGTTTTTCTGATTCGGTAAGAGGTAATATCGGTTTTGGGTTTTTATAAATATTTTTAATATCTGTTGCATCTTTTTCTAGCATTTCAGTAAAAACTTTTGGGTTATCAGTACCTCTATACACTACTGGATCCTTTTAATGTCCTCCTTGATAACAAATAAAATAACAAAAACCTATCGGGACATGTTTTTGATAAATATTAGTAAATGAAAGTTTTGGATCAGGACAACAAGTATCCTTTTTCATAGTTATGCACTCGAAATCAGCATATACAACGAAAGATATTTTTAAAGAATGCTAAAAAATTTTAAATTTTAAGAATTTACTCGTTTCCGACGGCATTACTACCCTTGTAGGACTTTTATTCACACAAATCTCTTTGTGTTAAAGAAGTTTGTTTTCTTTTTGGAAAGCGCTTAAGTATCTTCTATATATGTAGGTCGTATGTTGGTGTTTCGAGAGTTGTTTCGAAACAAGTCGAGATAAACTTTTAATAAAACAATAAAGTCCAAGTTCTTTATTTTTTATGTAGAGCAGATCGATATGTGGCTCACATACTATGTCACTAATGAGAAGAGGAAATATTTTTAAGTCTTCTTCAAATGAATAAATGCTTATTCCGATATTGTTTATTTTCGAAAAAATTTTCACCTCGTTAAGAGGTGTTGGAAAGGATATTCCATCAAAGTTCAACTTATTTATGTGGGTAGCTTAACTTGATGTCTTGTTGACATGGTTGGTGGCGGAGTACAGAGCTGCGAGAACATACCATTTGAAACATTGAGAGTCATTTTTACTGATGACATGGATGATTGTCTTTGTTTCAGCAATCTGCTTCGGCAGCTCGTGATGAATGATGATGAGCCTTTAAATAAAAAATAACGGTTAGTGTGGATTCCTAGTCTTAAGATTTCGTCCAGTGTCCAGCCCGAGTCTTTATCTTCGAAATCCTCACTTTCCTTCACAATTTTCTCTGACATGATATTATAAAGGCTGGCGAGGCACGTTTCTGGAAATACCTCATTATTTGGGGTTTTGAATTCAGCTTTCTTTATTTTTTTTCCTGTGTCAGTATCTTTCGAGTAAATGCAATGAAGCCATTTACCCACTTTCAAGGACTTGTAAGTCATTGCGAAAAATAATTATTGTCTCATCTTTTTTTAAGAGTAGAAACTCTTTTATCCCCAGTGAACTATCGTCATAGGGAAAATCAAAAGTCTTATACTTTTGTGTGATAGTTACTGTGGGGTGATAAGATTGTACATCCCATATCTACGATAGTTTGCTCTTACGCAAAGGGCTGGTTGTCTAGGGGGAGTGTAATTTCATTACCGTATTTCATGGGGTTCTCGTAGAAATTCAATGAAGAGGATCAACTTATTTTACTTCGTTTATTAGAAGAGATGATGAAGAGTGAAAGTATATATACAACATGAGATGAAGAATTGACCAGTTCATCGGAGCAAAGTAGATGGCTGCCTCATTTAACCCATATCGGCGAAGGGAGCAAGAAAGCATTTGGGCATTCCGAGCATTCTTCCGACGCGGGTAATGCGAAGGAGAAGAGAAGCGGAAAATGGAGGGGGAAAAAGCGAGAACGAAAGGTCGCTTAGTTTTCTTCTGGAATAGGTGGCGCTGCATGAGCAATCACATGACGCTGATTCGTGGTACCATCTATCGAGTATCTGAGGAACTGGTTTTACAAAACATTGGATTAATTAATATAAATAATAATTAATCCTTTAATAATTAGCTGGGAAATCCTACAGAGTTCGACCCCTCCAAATAGAGCTAGTCTCCAGCTATACTGGAATTTGCAAAACTTCACTAATTATATTTTATACTTTTCAAAATAACAAATAACACAAAAAGAGTAAAAACTGAATTTTAAAACTCTTCAATATTCTTTATGGAGCAAAATATGTAGTCAATTTTTTTTAACACTTTATCATATAAGAATGATAAAAATACTTAAATAAAACAGCATAAAATGTAAATAAGCATATATAGAAAATGTAAATAACACAAGATAATATCTAGTACATAAAAAGAAAATAATATGACATAAAATTAAATCAAACGAGCTTCACCAAAGAATATCTATCTACGTTTGATATTTAAATGGTGTTGATAGAAAAATGTTTTACCATATCTGTTTTTCGTATTCTGGAGCTGTATCACTTCCGCAGATATTTTTTTTCTTTACTTGTAAATCTTCCAATTTTCGGATTGTATTTCTTCTATTTATTTCTTGATGTCTTTTCTTAAAAATTTTCGTTGTTCGTGTAGTTCTTTGAACAATTCTTTGAGAAGCAAATCTTTAATTCTGACATCTTCTTTGTTTCTCATCCTAGTACCAATCATAAGTTCGAATAGTGACCATTTAGTGCTTCGACAGGTGGTGCTGTTAAGGATTCTTTGAAGTCAATCAATATACTTGTACCATTTAGTAGAGTCATCTAAAGTTAGTTTAGTTAAAACTGGAATAAGTGTACGGTGGATTCTTTCCACACTTGTCCCTTTCCTCGTGGTATACCCGTGACAATTTGTAGATGTTGAACACCTTCTTCTATGCAATAATCACTAAACACTTTCGAAGTAAACGCTGATCCTCTATCCGATATGATTCTTACGGGGTTTCCAAAGGTTTTTTTTTGTTGTAGTTTTAGCTTCTCTAGAGCGTTTTTAGCTGACATTATTTACAGGGTACAACCAAGTAAATTTCGTAAAAGCATCTATGACGGTGAAAATGTGTTGATAATTCTTATTTGTTGATGGTAATGGTCCTATGAAATCGATATGGTATGTGCTTAAAGGGTTGTCTTCTTTTGGAATAGGATTTAAAAAACATTTTTTTTTGCCACTCTTTCTATTAGGTAAGATACATGGTACACAATTTATTATTACGTTCTTTACTACCTTCGTTAAATTTAAAATAAAAAATTCTTGTTTGACGATCTCTTCTGTTTTTGCTACTGAAAAATGACCATTTTCGTGAGCTAATTTAATTAATTCAATTCGCATGTCTTTTGGAGCTACTATCAGTTCTCTAACGTTTGAGTATTTGTAAAATATTCCATTTCTTTCAAAAAAGTCTTCTGAATCTTGTTTTTCTAATATCGACTTCAATGTTAAAATGTTTTTATCTTCTTCTTGGTCTTTCTTTAATTTCGCTGTTAGAGTGTATTGCTGATTATCATGACAGGATGTCTACTCAAAACATCCACGTGTTGTATTCTAGTTCCTGTTCGATGTTCTGATTCGAAGTCAAATTCTTCTAATTGAAGAGCCCATCTGGCTATACGTGTAATCAGATCTTTTTTATGCATGGTCTTTTGGAATGCAGAACAATCTGCGACAATTTTGAAATACTGATCTAAGAGGTATACTCGAAACTTCTTTAATGCTGTTATGATTGCGAGAACTTCTAATTCATAACTGTTATACTTCTCTTCAGCTGGACTTGGTTTATTTGACATATAATAAATAGGATGTAATTTGCCATCATCGGCTTCTTGTAATAAAACTGCTCCATAGCCTAGTTAACTTGCGTCCGTGTGTAATTCTGTTCTTCTTCCATGTTTGTAAATGTGTAAGACTGGACTTTCAGACAATACTTTCTTTAACTTTTCGAATGTTTCTTTCTGTTGTATTCCAAAAAAAAAACGGGTTTTCTTTCCTTGTGAGGCCGCTTAATGGTTTCGCAATTTTAGAGTAATCTTTGATGTATTTTTGGAAATATCCTGTTAATCCTAGAAAACTTTGTACTTTCTTTACTGTCGTTGGTTCTGGAAACTTTGCAACTGCTAAAGTCTTTGCGACGGTTTGATGATTACATTCCCTACTATGTGACCTAAAAATTCAACTTTTTGCATTAGGAACTGACACTTCTTGAATTTTATCTCCCTACCTTTTCTTTTATCTCTTTGCAACATCGAACACAATTTTAAGTTTTTGCAGTTCTTCCTTTTTATCTTTCTCTGGAACAATTAGATCATCCATATAGATTGCTAAAATTCTTTTACGTGTAAGGTCCCTGAAAATGCTTGTGTCAAATCTTTGAAAAACATCTGGGCTCGTGCTTACCCCAAAAAGAACTTTGTTGAACTAGAACTGTCCATCTGGAACAATAAAGGTTGCGAGATTTCTGCAATCTTCATCAACGCTGACGTGGAAAAAATCGTTTCGTAAATCTAACGTGGAGTAAACTTTTGCTTCTTGTAGCATATCTAAAACATCTTCGATGAGGGATAATGGAAATTTATCTTTCACTAGCTTCTGGTTGAGTTTTCGGTAATCGATGCTCATTCTTGAAATTCCATTTTTCTTTTTGACCATTACAACTGGACTGGCGTATTCTGATGAGCTTGGGCGTATGATGCCCTCTTTGAGTCATTCTTCTATCTGTTTATTTACTTCTTCTCTTTCCGTAAATGCTAATTGGTATGGCGATTGACAAACTGGTAACATCGGTGCTTGCCGTCTTTTCAGGCTTGTAGCTTTCTATCATTTACGTAAGTTCTTTTTTGATCTCAGGATCTCCTATGTGATTCAGTTCTACTTTTTCGACGTTTTTCGCTAGTATCTGCATTACGAATGCTTGATTTTCATATTTAACAAATTCTACACCATTCTTCGTGAAGTTCACTGATGCTCGTTCTAAAATATCTGAACCTATGATTGCTTCGAACTTCAGTTTTGTTGTAAGTACCACATGTTAAGTTAGTGTATAGTTTTCTTCATCCATCTGCAATTCTAGTTCGAAAGATGCTATCGTAGTGACTTGAGCATCACCTATGCCGGTTAAGAGAATTTTGTTCTTCGCTAGCTTCGTTGAATCGATGATTCTTCTGCTGGTATTTTCTCGTAGTAGACTGACGGTACTTCCGGTGTCGATAAGAGCAGTAATTTTCTAGTTTCCAAACATTATTTCCTTGGTGCGTAGACTTTCTTGACTGAAAGTGGCACATGTTACCGTAGGTTTGCTTGTTTCTCTCGTGAAATTCGTTGTTCTCTTCGTTTGGTTTGTATTTGGCTCTTTCGCTGAATCGTTGAATCTTCTAAACTTGGAGTAATTCGTTTGCACGTGATTAGAAACATTTGAACTTGAATATCTTTATCTCCCATGAATTCGATTTTGAATCCGTCGATTTGAGATTTCGTGATTTACTTCATAACTTCAGTGACTGGCGGATTCAGCATCGTGATGTCGATTGTAACAAGTGGTCGCTGCAACTTTCCTACTTGATCTATCCTACTCGAATTTTCGTGGCGATTCATATTGTCAAAGTTTTTCTTCAGCTCTGAAATCTTATTTCCCCCTAAAATAAGTATTAACTGGCTTTTGATTTAATGTTCTCTTGAAGTCTTCGTACTCTTCAAACTTTTCTGCTAATTCGACTGGCGAATTTATCGTTGTCCATTCGTCTAGAAAATGTCGCTTAAAGTCGGTGGGATCTCTACGTTTCATTTGATCTGAGTTGATAAGTTTTCTTAATTCTTCAAAAGATTCGATTTTTAACCCTAATGTCCACCCGTCGAAATATGTTGCAAGTTCGTGATAAGAATTGGTCCAAGTGTGGCTATAAAATTTTTGATGCGTGGTAAATAACTGGCGAAACTTTTCTGGTGTTAATTTAAATCTTTTTAGTAGAAGTTTTTTTACGTGGTCGTAGTTGTTTGCTATCTCCTCTAGTTCACGTGCGACGATGTGAGACATTTCGGAAGGTAAGAGTTCTAAAAGATATGAAACCCAATGTTCTTTTGAAATAGTTAAACGTTGCACTTGACGTTCGAATAAGACTAAATATAAGCTAATATCTTCTTTAACTTCATATTTATGGAGAAATTTGGATATTTCCTTGCCTAGTAATTTCGAATTGTCTGATTCGTCAACCGTTGTGTGTAATTTGAGTTGATTTTCCAATTTTAATAGCTCTAGCTCGATTTCGTGTTGATCTTGACGTTGTTTCTCTTCTATAGCAAGGGTTTCTAGACGCAACTCTTCTTCTAATTCTTCTTTCGTTTTTCGCTGCTCTATTATACTCATAAACAAATTTTTAGTGAATTAATCATCATATTCAGATCTTTAATGATTAAGTCCCATAGTTTCTAAACTGTCTTTGAAGAATCAGACTTTAGATCTAATCCTTCCCCTAGGATAAACATATCTTTACGACGTACTTTAGCGTGGTACGACATTTCGAAATTCATATGTGAAGAGTTAAACAGAATCAATTAATTTGAAAATTTATACTTTATTCGTTTTTGCGTAATGATAATAACAAGTGATTTTAAAAAGAAACACGTTTAGTATGGTGACTTTTGTTTAATTAATTTGCTTAAAAAATCTATATATATATCAAAAATATACACTGGCACAATCATGTAAATGCAAGGATATTTGAAATAAATTGTGAAAATGATATAAATATGTGAAATTCCTTTGACTTTTGCAATATGATTTATTAAAGTACCTTTTTTTTAAGAATTATTATCAGATCATCCTGAAATCCTTTTGTTAAAATTTTCAACTAAACAGATCGTTAGAGAATGTAAAGTAATTCATTTAGATTAGTTAATAACTAAAAAAATATTCAGAAGTACAGTGGAATAATCAGAGAATCAAAAATAATAAAATCATCTATTTTGAGAAAATTTGCTTAATTTAGATTTCACTAGTCTGCCAAACCCAATTTTTTTTTACAAAGTAATAAGTTACCATTTATTGAGACTCAGTGAGATTAAACAGCGGACATAGCTTAGGCGAAACGCTGAAATTATCTCACGTGAAAGTCAGACCATTTCATCATTTCTTGGGAAAGATTAATATTTACATTAACTGTGATGCGAAATCTGAATACTTATGCATTTACTCATTTCTCGTGTGAGAACGCTGGCTGATTTAAGATACCATCGCATATCAATTCACACACACAATAATAAAAAAGGCTCTTCTTGATTTTGAATTCAAGCATCACAATTTGAATTCACACACACACACACACACACACACACACACACACACATATATATATATATATATATATATATATATGCACTTTGCAAATAATACGTTTAATTTACTTTTGCTTCACATATTTCTTGTTATAATTTTAAAAAAACATTAAATAATAACACTTTAGTGAAATTTGATGGATTGCCCGAAAAAATAAATATGTTTTATAGTACCTGAATTTCGGTGACGCAGCATCTGTAAATATTCCGATTCTGTACAAAAAAATTTCATAGTAATACACGTTGGAATTTTTTTAACTTAATGCTCTTTCAGGGATCGATGTCCTGATAAGAGGAAAATAAACACAATTTAGATGATCCAAATACAAAGGAGCACACTGTTGGTACACTCGGAACGGTTCAGAGGATAAACACATGATGATCAAGAACACGAAGGAAAAATTGATGCATATCGATAGTTATGTCTTCTTCGTCGTCTTACAGAACTGGTAGTAGATCCTGGATGGCGCTTTTACTTGTAGGTGAGACACACTCGTCGTCGCTGAACACTAATAGTGGATATGGATTTTCTTTGTAGTGGGTCTGTCGTTGCTATAAACTGGCTGTAGAGGCATACTTAGGCATTAGCATCTGTAAATTTTGTTGATCTCTGGGCAAGCGTTTAATTTTTTCTTCTTCTTGTAATCATCTCCCATTACTTTTGTAGGCATATCGGATCGAACACTCATACATTTTGAACGCATCCCGGGCTGAACGCCCATAAATATTGTAGAACGGGGAGGGGAGAGATTGTACATCCCGAATCTACACTGGTTTGCTCTTACGCAAAGGGCTGGTTTGTCTAGGGGAGTAATTCCATTACCGGATTCTATGATTACTTCGTACCAATTCAGTGATGAGGCTTGAAGTTGTTATACCTCGTTTATTAGAAGGAGAGATGAAGGAAATATATCTACAAACTACTATATACAGATGAT
Source organism: Nephila pilipes (assembly GCA_019974015.1). Lineage (NCBI taxonomy): Eukaryota > Metazoa > Arthropoda > Arachnida > Araneae > Nephilidae > Nephila > Nephila pilipes. The sequence goes on from BMAW01016158.1 coordinate 1,280,161, forward strand.
TTTGGATTGACCAGTTCATCAGAGAAAGATAGATGGCAGCCAAATTTTATCCCATATCGGCGATGGGCGTTGGAACTCGCGCTGACATTCGTAGCTCACCTTCATCGAGGGAAGAGGAGAGGAAAAGAGAAGCAGAAAGAGAGCGAGAACTAAACGTCGCTCAGTTTTGTTCGGGAATGGGGGAGCATCACATGACTCTGATTCGTGGTGCCACTTATCGAATAACTGAGGAATTGGTTTCACAGTATGTTTGAAAATATAGATAATACTTTGATAATTAGCTGGAAAATCCTATATATATATATATATATATATATATATATATATATATATATATATTAACAAAATTAATTTCTACCCTCACTCAATATATCATATATCAATAATCCAGAATTAAAGAGAGAAGAATTATATAATAAACATATGTAGCGGGGGCTGTTCACGATTTTTCCTTCTAATTACATCATCATGGGATATCTTTCTGATATTATTTAAATTTCCATTTCATTTTAATGAAATGAAACTTGATATATTCAGATTAAATTGAAGTTGAGAAGCGTAATGTGAACAAATTTGAGGAGATGCATAAATAAGAGACGAAGAATTGATTATGAGAGTTAGTAGACTGTAGAGATGGTGGCTGACAGATATTGTAGCATAACAAGTGAATATTGATAGCAGACCGACTTGGTATAAAGATCCTTAGTGGAGTAAGTCCATATTGAAAGGAGATTTTACCCTCGGTTTTTCAACTGAAGATATATTTGTCACTCGAATCCGAGAAAGCTAGTAAAAGGGAATTTAGATTATTGTTCCAAAACTATATTTCAGGCGCGTTGAGAAAAGTAGACTTAAGAGAGAGTAATACTGCATAACTATTCATAAATAGAATGAAATGATTTAACAATTATCTGACGTCTTATCATTTGACTATATTAGTTGTGTAATTGCTTACATAAGATTAATAATGACGACCGAAATAAATGAAAGAAAGGCGTCATACACATTTTAAAAATCTTTTATCATTAAATAGGCACTGCACTTTTTCAGTTCAACCGCGAGATAATTACCTCTTCTGGATTCACATTTCTGGAACGAATTGACTTTGCGAATAATGTTTAAAAATGTTTTACATTTGGTAAATACAGAATTTTTTTAATGTTGTCATTACGGGACAGGAATTAATTTTTCTATTCTATTATCATAAAGAATAAAAGGTAACTTAATGATTATATGTTATCATCACCGAAGAAACATTAATTTGATCAATTTAATTAGAGAGTGAAAATTTAAAGAATTTATTTCAATGACAATGACGAAAATATTATTCCGTTAATAATATCCAACCCGTTTCCTTCTATACCAGTTCAGGCATGTGTTATTTGGTATTTGCAAAAACATATTTTTTAAAAATTCAAATAAATAATGACAATGATAAATCAATGTAAGATTGTTCTTCTAACGTGTAAGAAAAAAACTAGCAAAATTACAAAATTATGCTAATATTTGGAAAAAAAATAATACCAAATAAATAAAGATATAGAAAGAGGTTGTTTTTCTAAAGTGAAAGTCTTCAAAAGACAATTGAAGCAAAATTCAATTGTAACTAAACATTATTAGTTTAATTTATGTTACTTTAACATAAACATAACTTATCTATTACATTTTATAATTTTTAATGCTTCGGAAAGTCTTTCACAAATGTGATACAACTATGAAACACATAACATCACCTCAGAAGAAAATCCAATCTAGCATTCTCTACAGATAAAAAATTTCCAATATTCGAGAATATCCTTAGCACTCAGTTGGTCGACACACATAATAAATTGGATAATAGTCTGTAAAATCCCAGCTATTCAAAATATTTACAGAAAACAATACATCATATGAAGACTTGATTTATCTCTGTGAATGGGAGAACAACATTTTCAGTACTCATTCAAGAAAAAAAAATGCTATTGTATTTAAGCATTGCTCTCTCTTAACATGCTACCCAGAAAATATAGTGCATGAACGCATTACCCTTTTTTCCATTCAGGAAAGATGGGTTCCCAAGTAGGTCTATATTCCTTATACTTTAAAATTCATACGATTATTTTTAAAACACAAAATAACGATTTTTTATTAGTATACAAATAAAACTGAAAAATTACAGTGCTCTTTTAATACAGTATTTTTTTAAATAATTAAAAAAAACTACTTGAATAAACTCACCTAATGTATAGAATTCTCTACTTTCATTGACAACAAACATTAATGTCATGTAACCCAATACACTTATTATTATTTAAACACTTGCCTGCAATATAATCATATATACACCTTCTAAATTCATTTATATATCAAAATTATTGGTTACGGTTTTCTTTTAAATACCCTATTCATAAAGTACGGTATAAAACATCACAATTCATACTACCAGTTTGTCAGATGAATAGGGTATGAAATAGGCTAATCCTGTTCTTCACATAATAAAGTATTTAACATTCTTCTACATAAATGTATTAATTTGTTATACCTTGCTTCATTTCCAAAACCAAAAAGACTATAAAAAATATAATTTGGTGGCCCTTAATTTAGCCACCAATAAGCCCCAATGACGAGACACATTAATGGAAATGAACATAATTTCTTCATTCCTAAGTTAGTTGAAATCAAAGAAGTTCCAAGATTACCTCCGCTTTTCAGAATTTGTGTAAGTTTACATCTTGCTGCGATGTAATCTCTCTCTTGTAGGATTTTTAAATTAAATGCAACATTTACATTTTTGTACAGTCAGCCTTTACCAATTTTTTTATTAGAATACTTACTTCCTCAATACATATATAACTATCCAACAATTTTGCCTTATAAGAAATGTAGTTTAATATCCCCAATATGTGAAACTACTTGACTATAATCAGGTACATAACTAATTCGGGGTGTAAAAAATTCAATTGGTTTCCTAAACAGGCCATTTGAATTAAATAATACTGATTGTTCCGAGTTTGAATACTCTTTTGACTTTTTCTTGACAATTAAAGAAAGAAGGATATTCTGAAGCTTATCTCTTCAATTTTTTTTAACCTTACAAATATGTTCAAGAGTATATCGCTTGTTTAAAGGTTGATTGGGAGGGAAAAGTTGATTGGTTGATTTGTTAGATAATTTATGACACAGAATCCTCTAGGGATATATTATGCCAAACACAAATTGAGATGAAAAGGGATGGCAACTAAATAATTTTCTAGTTTAATTTCCCCATTTCTTTCCTTTATTGATTCACTCATTGAAACCACAATTTTAGAATTACTATTTAAGTAAGATAAAAGAGTACCTTTAACAAATTTACCTTGCAATAAACAACTTAATTCGGCAAGTAAAAGATTAATTTCGTTGATCTTTCTTTCCTCATCAAATGTCTCATTTCTTCAACAATTCTATTACTAAAAACACCATCAAAATACGAAAATTATCGAACACATGCAGAATGAACTTGATGCTTATACAGTGCATGATTATCCCAATATTCACAAATGTACAAATGCATACATAAGTATAAATACAGTTGTTTTATACATCTACAGTAGTATTTATCATAGTCTGAACAATCTTCTGTAATCTTTTAAACATCATAAAGTACATCTCCATTAGTTTATAATTTTACTAACCATAAATCTATTGCCTTTCCATAAGCATCTCCATCAGGAATTTTTAATACCTTATTATGTAATATATAATATGTTTGTGTGTGAGGATAAACACTTAGGCGAATGCCAGTTATTATTCTATGTTAAATGCTAAATATGTATCGTTATCTATTTTAATAAAGTATCAATTAGATTATCTATTCGACTATTAAATTTAGCTTAAAGTAGTTGGTTTTTAATTTATTATGAAACGACTCGCAATACATATTCATATCAGTATATGCGATATGACATATTTTATAATTCAGTTCTACCGTAATAATGATATTCGAAACATTTAATGAGAGAAGGTTCCCTTGTCAGCAAATTAAACTTTAAAATTATCCATACTATTTTAAAATTTTATTGAAATCGATTCCTCTAAGAAACTGTCAAAGAAGCAAAAGTTATGTCCCTCATTTCCGAACTAGGAACAAAATTAGTTAACAAAGCATGATGCAGATAGCACCTGAAGGCATATGCTTCACATAATCTCTAAACACTTATTTAAAAGCGAGACCTATTATTTTATCATCATCAGTCATGATGCAATTAATATTTAAGTTGATAACTCTTTTTTTATACTGTCAAATAAACAATTCACAGCTTTCATATCTAATTTATTTTCAATTAAATGTGCAATTAGGTAACCTGTTCCCTATTCATCAGATATGATTTAATTTATTAAATTGAAATCGTATTCATTAGTTTTGTGAGTTAAGCCAATACATAACATTTTATTACAGCTTTTTCATCGTCTGTTTTTGTTCAGGTGTTTGTAAGCCAATTGTTAACACATTATTTGGAAATTTTTTAAACTTGTACGACAGGAAACCATATCATGTTCTTGACACAATAAAAAGTTTTATTTGATAACCTATTATTAATAATATCGACTGTAACAGCCTCCTTTTTATGGGGCAGTGAAAGTAATTTCAAAGGATTAATGTAAAACTATAGGTTTTTGTTTGTCAAAAAGAGCTTTTAACAAGACACCTATCTCGATCACTCCTCAATTTTCCGTTACCGCGTACATATTCCAGTACTTTAGATTTCTCGATACCCATTTGAAGGTTAGCTGCAATAAATTCCAGACAAATTTTTTTTAATTGTTTATCATTTTATGTTCTATAACCCTAATTCTTGATTATGCTTTGAAAAGTACTTTATAATGAAATCTTCATCCGTCTCACAAACAATAATTGGAGCAGGACATTCAATTGGTGGTATGAAATCTTTGACATTTCTTCGATTAGTTTTTCGTATATGACTTCGAAGTTTCATGTTCAGAAAATTGACAACTGTTGTATAAATAAACGTTTGTTTCGCTTGTTTTTAAGTAAGTTTCGTAAAGTATGAAAAAGTTCTTGTTTTCTCATTTTATAACCATAGTTTGAAAACTTAATTTATCTTCAACATTTAACGCTTTTATTGGGATTTCTATAACTCGAACCTCTTTTTCGTGAGTTAATGAATGTATCAAGTACCTAAATTTACAATCACACTCACAGTGCTGACAAATATAAGACAAATTTGAGTGCGTGCACTTTTCGGTAAGTTCCTGTAATTTTTGTAAATATGAAAAACTTTTTATACAAATACTACATTTAATACTGTTCTTTCCCTCCTTCATTGATCACATTTGTGTTGTCCTTGGTTTCAATAATATTATATCTTTTGCATATTTTACGGGAATTAGAAAAAGATAGGGAAGTGAAATACGTATTTTTACAAAATATGCAACATTTTGAATATGCCTTTTTCACAAGAGCACCTCCAATATCCTTTATTATTACTATTATCACATTTATTTAAGAAAATTTATTTAGTAATTACGATCAAATCTCCCTCCTCGTTAAAATTGAAATTGTTTAAAGTTAAATAATTTTTTTTATCCTCGACTTCTGATGCTTGGGATACTTATAATACCAAAGATTCATTTACCTCATATTTTTGTAATTTTTCTATTTCATTCGTCAATTCTTCATTTCGAATTGCTGGAAAAGTGTTTTACGTACACGTTGGTTGGTTTTATTAACGTCGCACTAAAAACAACACGAGGGCTATTGGCGACGGACCTAGTAATTTGAACCTCCTCAAGTGATGAGGACGTCATCTGCGCTGGCATCCCCTCTCCTAACTTCCACACTACGCCAATGATTTCACATGCACAAAATGCCCACAAATAATCTTGTGAATATACAAGGGCATGATACAGGCAATCCCACTGCGAATTCAAATCCAATAATTCTGTAAATATGTTAAAATTTTGGAAATTCAAAAAGCAGAAAATCAAACGCAAACGAAAATAAACAATAAAAGATATCAATAAAATAAAAATGATTCAACATTATAATTTAAAAATAAAAATATACCAGTATCAAAACTAGCACTCGAGTAGCAATGCAACCACACAGCACGAATACTGTTATGAATGTAATTTCACTTTCCTCAATAGCAAGCCGAACGGTTAATTTGACGATCTTAAAAAAAAGCCAGAATTTTACCTGCAAACATTTCATTGTTGTCACTCATAAAAGGAGCATTACACGTCCACCCTGCTTTGTTCCTATTTCCTGTAATAATCCTACAAGTATGGTCTTAGGGGAAAGAGAAACAACAACAATCATATAGCGGCGAGTGCCAGTCAGGTGGACTCTTCACTCAGTATTATATTGAAGCCTTGATTTTTTTTTAATATTAAAACAAGCATATTAAAAATATGCTTAATGCACATAAGAATTTTAAAAAAACGTAAATAAAAGAAAGAGGAGAGGAAAGAGGAGAGAAAAGTGAATGAATTATTTAAACGGGGGTGAGAATTTTTAATAGATTTTATTATTTTTTTTACTAAACTTATCATAAGTTTATAAAATTTTTATATCATTTTTTTACCCCCTCAGTACCGTGGATAGACTATGTCTATTCTTCAGCAAGAGGTGAGTATTATTTTATATGTTTAAAAAAAAAAATTTTTTTATCATTATTATTCTAAAATTACAATAGTAATAAATAAAATATGATTTAAACATTTTTTGATGATATGAAAGTAGAAGAAGAAAACAAAAAGTAAAAACAGTTAGAAGGGAGAACGAGATTTGAACGCACGGTTCAACTAAAGCATCACCAAAGGCGAGTGGGATGTCAAGACCATTCAGCTACCGCTGCCTTACGAGCGAGTGTTGTGAAAGTGTCTGTCAATATACATTTTTATTAACAAGGAAGTGCAGAGTTTTCATTTTGAATAGATGATGAGTTTGTCTTATTTGCAACTAAAGTTTAAAGCACCAGCTCCCCGGAACGACAGAAAAGGTATGTCAAATTTTGATATTCTTAAAGAATAAGTACATACCTAATCTGAAAAAACGAGAAACTTAGTTAATATATTTTTTTTTGTTTCGTAAGAGTGTCAATCATAAACTTCAGGTCAGGGGAAATTTTATAAATATAAAATTTGTTAAAGAAAAACGATTGATGGCCTAGTAGCTTTTGATCAAGATGAATGACCCTGATCAAGAGCAAGGAAGGATCTTTCACTGTAACAAGAAACAGGATGAGCATTAGAATACTCCAGACATTTATAGCAAGCTTTGAGTTGAACTTGTCAATAGAAGCTTTAACTTGATTATCATAGAACCAGTTATCAAATAGTTGTTTTGACTGTAAATAATTCGATAATTTCTTCAATAATCCTCTGATTCTAAGAGTAACGAGTCATCTATACTTCTAATAGATTTTCAAGACTTATTCACTACTCTTCATATGCGGCGTTCTAGCCATTTGACATTGCAGTTACAAACTCTTAACTGTGAAAAATAAGTAGAAATAGAGCTTTTGGTTTGGCAACGGTTGCATACTTGTATTAACATTTGCTCTTTTTGCTGCTCATTTTACGTGTAATGTTTTACCGTTAAGTACATAAGCGAGACTACTGGATCGTGAAATTTAACTTGAAGGAGAAAAATTTGCACGGTTTTTGAATTCGGAGTTTTAAAAACCTCGAAAAAAATCTCTTTATGGTTTCATCAATCCATTGATATTAATCTGAAAGTGTGCTATTCAATATTTGTTTAGAATGTCGACGGAAGAGCTAGAGCAGTCTGAAAATGCAGTTACATCTGAAGAACCTAGTCCTGATCTCATGGTCAAACATCCACTACAGAATAGATGGAGTTTGTGGTTTTATAAGAATGACCGAACTAAATCATGGGAGGAAAATTTGATGGAAATCATTAATTTCGATACCGTTGAAGATTTTTGGGCTCTGTATAATCATCTGGAAGTTGTCAGCAAGATTCCTATTGGATGCGATTATGCATTATTTAAACATGGTATAAAACCCATGTGGGAAGACAGCAGAAATAAGCAAGGTGGTCGATGGCTGTTAAATGTTCAGAAATCTCAAAGAAACACCGATTTGAACAATTATTGGCTTGAAATACTTCTATGCTTGATCGGAGAAGCATTTGGTGAGCACAGTGATGACATTTGTGGTGCTGTGGCTCAAATCAGAAATAAAGGAGATAAACTTGCTGTCTGGACTGCAGATGTTAAACATCAGGATGCTATAATGAAGATAGGCCAGATTATTAAGGAGAGATTAAATTTGCATCCTAGAAATGTGATTGGCTATGAAGCACATGCAGATACACAAGTTAAGACAGGATCAGCTGCTAAATGTAGATATACCTTATAAGATAGTATTAATTAGTTAATTGAAATTATTTGTTGGAGGGTGTTTTTCTTTCTTTCTTTTTGAGTGTGTGCAGATTGTGAAGACATAAGTGTATGAAAATTGTAATCCTCTTTTTCAATATGTTTTTGTATTACTTTCAACTGTACGAATTATAGTACTAAATTACAATGTTATATTAGATACATGAACGGAATTGAAGTAATTGTAAAACAATCTTCAAAATGTTATTAGATTTGTCAAGAAGTTGACGATACTGTAGGAAATGGCAAAATGGAAGTATAAGAGTAATAGGAAATAATTTAAATTTGAAAGAATTTTTCATATGCTTCATTTGTAAGCTGTCTTCTTAATTTGAAGTAAGTTTTCAAAATTTTCTCCGTTCAAATTATTAAATTTTTTTTTTATGAAAACTACTTATTCAGTAATATATAAAGGTGCCTTTTTGTGTATTATAAAATATCTGTAAAAATATTTTATTACCTATAGATAATTGTATTTTGATAGTGGACTCGAATGTCTAATATTTGTGTATATTAACTAATTTTGTTGAGTAGTAAAAAATTATATATCTCATTTGTTATATTGTTATTAGTACTTCGTATGCAACTACGTCATTTCAAATAATTCGGTCTCTCTTAAACTGGTTATCCTTCAGCTACTGTTATTTTTTGACCATTTGCATTTTATTGTGAATGTAAATTGGATCAAATAAAGAGAAACTCTGAATATTTTCTTTTCTTTTTTTAGTGTACGTTTAATTGTATTTTTATGCAAGATTAAATTGTTTACCTTTTGGAAAAAATTTTATGAAATTAGAATAGTATGATTCATAATAGCTGAAGGTTAATTTGTTGTTGCGTTGTATAAAGAAGTTTAAACTTCGAAAATTAATATTACTTAATGAAAAGAGTTTGAAGTAGAATTTGATTGGTTTATTTGTATTATATGGAGTCTCCCTAAAAGTAACATTTATTCCAGAAACAAAAAACCATTGAGAGGCCTTGCTTTCCCTGTAAACAGTATTTTTATATCCATCATCTTTAGGGGGGGGGGACCATTAATGAATATCTTTTAATTTTTACTTTTGTTTTCTCTCTTTATGTTAACTATCTTTGTAATTTAATTACTGTTATAAATTCTGTATATCTAAAAGTTGTTAAAATGTTAATTATATACCTTCTAAATCTTATTGTAATATGTTGTGTATACTTTTTGTTCTTGTATAAAAAAAAGTTTCTTTTTGACTCTTAGTGATTAAAAGTGTTTTGTGAAGTTAAGACTCATTATTTTATGGATTATTGTTCATACTTTTAATAGAATACTATATTATTTAACAAATTTGGTTTTTTGGGTTTTTACAATTTCATTTTGATGTTTATGCAATGAAACTTGGAAAAAAGAACTTGGTTTTGTGCATATTTAAAAATTCCAGTTCTTGATTTTTTTAAAAAATATAACCAGATTTCCTCCATTATTTAAATGAGTTAAGGAAATTTATAAATTTTGATATGTTATGTAAGTATTTAATTGTTTATTCTGCCCCAAACATATAATCTATTGCTATTTCTTGTTTACTTCTGTCATGTTTGACGTCTCTACAAACATAGGAAGGAACATATGAAAAAATAAGAATTAGGTAAAGAATTAATTAATAGAAGGTATGATTTTCTTATCAAAGGTTTTTTTTTATTTTGACTGTAACCTATTTTTACTGTCTTGCAATTTATGTATCTAAATTATACTTTAGTGATGGTTCTGCTAAATTCATTTTTTAGGAAGGAAATCTTTTCTCCCCCTAATTTTATATAATTTTTGCTTCTTTGGAAATAAAAATTGAAGCATTCTCTCTTCTTCCTCCTCGAAGTTTCAATATCTTTTAAGTTGAGATTCTGCAGTTAAAAGTTATTAAATAGATATTATTTATTAAATCCATGCAATAAATAGTTCATTTTCTGAAGTGTAATTTTCTTTGAGAAACAAATACTTTTAATTTACATTTTAACTTTTACTGGTATTTAATTATTTTCAAATAATTAATCATATATTTAGGCAGTTAAAGGGAATTTTTAATAAAATTAGCATTGCAAAACCTGTCAAGACTTGTTTTGTAATTGAATGTTGTCATTAACCTAAATGTTTTGAAATGAAATATAAATACAATACTTAAAAGAGTTAATTTATAGCATATATTATATATTAGGATGTTATAAATGCATATATTATACTTTGGGATACATATATTATATACTGAGATGTTTTATAATACACATCCCTATGTTCATTCAAAACATTTACATTATACAACACGGTTCAACGTATACATTGACTGAATTGTCCCAGAAGACATCATTAGCAATATTTTCAAAAATAAAATGAAAAGAACCGATATATGAATATATATATGAAAATGTTTATTTAAGCAAATATTTTGAAATCTTAGAGAACATCCCAACTATAGATATAATATTCAGTTGGAGACACGAAGCAGAAAGGAAATACTGAGCGCTTGAATCATCAGCAAAATAGTGATAACTCTTGGCCTTTAACTCAAATAAATTTAAATGATAATACATTGTGTAGTACTTGTAACCGCATTGACGATTTGGAACATATTCTTTTAACTTGTAGAAAATATGCGTCCCATAGAAATAGCCTCTGGAATATACTCAAGATAGACCTACAGTGCGATATTACTTTCAAAAAGCTTTTGGACAATGCAGTAATTAATAAACAAATATTTACAATGTTATCTCAGGAGATGAAAGATTTTTATTTGTTGAATTGAAAAAATATTTTAAAGGAATTTTAATAGCATTTGTTGCTCTATATCCAATAAAACCAATCTTCATTATATGCGTTTTGAAAGAAAATATCTAAGTTTGGAATTTCACTATAAGAAGCAACATTCACTTTAAACCAAAGGAGTCCCAACAAATCCATTTTTTTACAGTTGTGTTTAAGTTATTTTATCCAATAGCCAACTACAAATATTTTAAGTATTTAATCAAATGTTTTTTTACATTTAATATTTTGCATATTATTTTATGCCTTCATAATATTATGGCTCTAATATGATTAGAACGCTAATTAATTTCATAGCATGTGACTTAATGTAATTTTAACTAGTTGAGAGCTTCTTTGTTTCATTTCAAATAACTTAATGTGGTATTGCTTCAAATTGATTCATCTGTTGAATGATCAAAATCCTAATAGATGATCTACTAGTCGTAAAATGTAGTATCATGATGTAGAAACAAGTTTAATCATTTTTTTTTCACTGATCTCTTGTTTATTTTTGCAAGACAATGTCTTCCAATAGTATATTAATAATTTAAGGCTCTCTCACACTATATATCTGTGTTGGTATTAGTTTTCTTACTAGTGGAAATGAGTTATTCAAGCTGTTTATTTAGTTAAATTTCATTTTTTTTTTTATTTCGAAAGAGAATTTTTCATATAAAATATTATAAAAGAATTGAAACAGTAAACAACAAGACTTTTATAACAATTTAATTGCAATTTTTAAAATTAAGATTTTTTTCTTATGTGTTGGAATTAGAGGATTGGAGGCACTAAAGTAAATAGCTTTATTTTTTGGTAAAGTAACTTTTAAAAACTATGTGTACACTTTTATCAAAGTGGTTTTTTTTTTTTTTTATTATTGAAATAGATTGTGCATATATATTAGTGCTTACTAACAATAAATATAAGTTAATTTTACTGTAATTTAAAAAAAAATATTGAGATATTCTATAGGAAATGTGTGTGTGAAAATCCCTTAAATAACAATGCAATATTGGGTAATTTATGCAATTTATTACCAAATCAATTGTAGTACAAATTTAATGTTTTAAAGTACAATCTTAATCTAATATTTGTTAAGAATCATTCAAATAATTTTTCATGAAGAAGTCATTTTCTTTATATTACTAAACACAGAAAAAAAAGGAGATTTTTAATAAATCATTTGAATATTTTCATAAACCAGGGTTTCAAAAATTTAATATGAGCAGTTTTTACTAATACTTTCAATTTTTTATATTATTACTTTCAAAAGCTTGTAGTATAACTATAAAGAAATAATCAGGCTAGCAAAAAAAATTGCTGTATAAAAATTAAACTATTTTTATGCATAATGACAATACAAAAGAAAAAAGCAAATAATTTGTTTTTCAATTCAAATTGATTGGAGAAGAAGTGAATAAACCTTTTGTACTTTTATAAAATCTGCATCGTAAAACTGTATATTTAGAATACTTATTTGTTGAGCAAAAAATTAATCTTCTGTAAAATAAAAGTAATATGTCGATTAAAAGGTGACAATAAAAATTACGTGTTTTATTCTATAGATTATTGAAACAAATTTTTTATAATGTTGTTCTATTTTTGCTTCATTAATCTCCAATAACATTTAATGTAATTTAAAGTTACACATACTTATATTTAAATGTTTTTTTTAAATTGTACTTTGACTTCTATTTCAAATTGTCTGCTGAAAACTATTACTTGTGGAACAAGGGATGGTAGTATTTTTTAGCACTTGAAAGCGTTAGATATGAAGCATATATTATAGACTGTTGTAAATTTTTTATTCACCTCATATCAAAGTCATCCAGACAGAGCTATGGTACCAGATTTTTCCCTACATTAAACTTTATAAAAAAGAAAGTAAACCCTTGTGTAAAAATATTTTATAAGCTCCACAACCTAATAGGAAGTAAAGTACTAGATATCTCGTTTCATAATAATATCACTAAAAATTAGTTTAGAAAAGCGCAGTTTTAGTTTTTTTCTCGCTGTATAGTTTGAAAAGCACACACGATTTTTTTGTGGGTTTTCTTCTCACATTGTAACTGTATCTGGGTCAAACTTTTAAAAAGTATTTTTCTCGCATTTTTAAAGCGCTCAATTGTGCTGAAATTTTTCTATACATGATTGTTTTGAATGACAATATGATAATTTAATTATTAATAAAAATTGATTAAAACTAATTATTTAAAGAATTAAATTTTACTTATAATTCTAATTGTTTACAATGTGAAACAGTTGAATATTGAAACTAGTAAATTAATCTATCCCTCGTAAAATTTTAAGGTATAAAAAAATTATGTTACACTAAGTGTGAAGTTTGAAAGAAAACCCATGTTTAATAATTCGATATAAAAACCAACGTTTTTAAAAGCAACGTTTTTATATGGTGGCAAAGTTTATTAGAGAAAATTATTGAAATATTAGTTAATACTGTTAGTTATTTTATCTTTAAAATTTACTTAAAAAGAGACATTTGTGAGCGTATTAAAAAATTCATAATATAAAATCAAAACATGCATTTGAAAGTTTGTAAGTCATTCTATTAAAAAAAAAAAAATGGGAACCAGAATTCAGAAAAAATTATTGTGATAAGATATGGCGCCTAATATTGGAAACTTTCTTTCTTGCGAATGATTACTGACTAAAAGTCAGCAATCCTTACTATCTCGGAGATTGTAAAGGGGAGATAGTATCTCCCCTTTGTGAGTACAAAAGGTTTACGATAACCTCATGCGGTGTGGGGAGTGCCCGGTGCTCCCAGAGGGGGAAAGAAATTTTTCCCTCAATCCTAAAAGCGCCTAGTGGAAAGAATATTTTGACTTATTAAAATTATTGAAATATTAGTTAAAACTTGTCGCAAACGTATAAATATTGCATTGTTAGGCGAGTACGAACGATTCCCAAAATTTCAAAGCTCTAGCTTGATGGGAAGTTGATTAAATTAACGATCGAAAATTTGATGACACACACACACCAAGTGAAATTCAGAAAAACGTTGTAAAAACTCGTTTTAATCCGGTGTTATTTTTTGTGTTGTAAAGGAAGATCATATGTATTGGAAGAAGAAAACCGATCTACGATACAAGTACAAAAAAAAAAAAAAAAATTAGAAATTCACATATCTAATTTTGTGGGAATGCATAGTTAATATTAAAAATTTATCTTGCATTAATTTTTATTCAACGCAGTTTAAATGATGAAAAACTTATCCATCTTCTTTTACATGACGAACGTTCGTACTCGGCAGAATAAAATTCCTCGTCATCGCTGCCCCCCCCCTTTTTTTTAACAAATATCTAATTTTAATGGAAATCAAATTGTTTAGCAGGAATTATGATCTTGGGAAATTTTCAAAAACTATGAATACTTGTAACGATTAGTCATCATGTACATTCGAAGCTGGCAATATCAAATAATTATGCAACTTGTTTTCACAGATTGATGAGCTAAGTGGCGTGATTGCAATAGACTCATTTTCGTGCTATTTTAAAAAGCAATTTTCTGGGAAAATATTGCGTCAAAAATGATGTTTTCTTTCCGTGCTTGCTTATTTATGACAATGAATCAAATAAATGAATGCTGAAACTTTTCATGTCCCATAGAAGTCTTCTATCAACTAGAGGCCGACCTTTATCTTTGGGAACCCTTGATTAATATTGCTTGGGGTATATTCAATTAAAGGTTAAATATAGCGATTTATTTGCCATTTCATCGAAAAGCTGATATTGTTATTCACTCTTTTAACTGCTTAAGTAGAGTAATCGTTGCCAATAGCGAGGGGGGTGCCAGCTCAGGTGCCGTCCTCGTCACTTGACCGTGGTTCAAAATTACGAGGTCGGTCGCCAATAGCCCTCGTGTTGCTTCTAGTGCGACGTTAATAAGAAACTAAACGTTGCCAATAGCGAACTTTTAAGAAATTTTGTTTGATGCATGTAAAGGAACTTTTACATACAATTTTAGAGAAAATAATTTTTTTCATGCATTACTTACATTGAACAATTAAAATGTTTTGGTATTTCTCTCAGTGACAAAAATGATTCCACTAAAGAGCTGTGCTGATGCTCGTTAATTCTGTCGAGGGGCACCTGTTCTACCCGATGGCGTGGTGTGAAAATTTGGAGGGAGAAATGTCTGCTCAAGTGTTGCCCTCGCCTCTTGGCTGTGGTTCTAAGTTAAGAATTGTTGCGGGAAAAGATTTCTCCGAGTTCTTAATCCTTTCGGGATTACATCCTCGATATGGCTAGTAGAAATACATTGAAGACTGAACTTCGGAATTTATACTTGCCTAGGAAAAGTTGGTCTTGATACGATTGAGAAAATTAAGGCTAACATACATTAAAGAAATAAGAAATTGAGATAATTACTTGAAATATTAAGGGAGAGACAAAATATAAGTCTTGTGAAATTGAACTATAGTCCCTCCGTACTTCGTAGACTTCGCATTGTTCTCAGACACTATTATGATCTGTTTAAGAGAATGCATTTTCTATATTTTAATGGAAGACTGTTATGAATTTACTTTTTCAAATTTGAAAAGGATAGTCTGTTTATTGTAGGCAGCTGTTGTGGTGAATATATATATAAATATATATATATACACACACACGAGTCCCTTCGCCAATAATCCTCGTATTGCTTCTTAAAGCCACTTTTATGATATTCAAATGAATTCAGTAACAAAAATAATCGAAACAATATATTCGCTAAGATCGCTCTGTCTCGTAGTCTATGATTAATTAACTTCAAAAACATTCAGATTAAAGCTTAGGAGAAAACACCGAGAAGTTTCTCGAATTTTAGGAGCATGAAATATTCGGATAATTTAGTTTAAAAATTTTCTTTAGTCAAATATTTCACGAGCCATTGGTTGCCGAAATCTGGTTTGGCGTATTCCATAAAAAAAAATTTCTGCTCCATTACACAAAATTTTCTGTACATTTATTTGGAAATTTATGAATTATATGCCTTTTTTTTTTTTTTTTTTTTATCACTGTTCTATTTCTATTTTTGTTCTTGTCTCTTCTGATTTGTTCCGTTTCCGATCCTACTGATCTAACAAACACTTTTGAAGACTCGAACATTTTTTTCACTTTCTTAAATTTTACATTGTTGTTCTTCTCCTCTTTTTAAAACGTAATTTTTTTTTGTTAATTAAATAAATATACGGATTTTTTTTATCTTTTCAACCACAAACAAAATGTACCAAAGCCTTGAACATGAATGTTAACAATCTTAACATAAGGAACAGCAAACAAAGGTTAAATGATGTTGCTTGAATTAAAAATCAACAAATTGGACTGCATTACTTATAAAAGAGCTTTTCATGTCCGCCGAAAAACAAGTGGAGGAAGAACTGAAACATCTGAATTACAGAAAGGGAAACCCCGTGAAGAAGTTTTCAATGCAGGTGTTGATTTCAATAAAAATAGAAGGGGCAGTTGAAATAACAAGACAGATGACCTTCAACCTAAAGAAGCACGTGCATCCAAACTATATTAAAACGTATATCAAAAATCGATTCGAATTCTATGTATGCGGGGAGAAAAAAATGAAGCCTGTTATTTTTCCTAAATTAAAAAATCTGGAATCGCTATTTTCCAATGATATTTTGAAGTATGCGTTTTAGAAACTGATCTATAAACATTATCATTATTAACAGAGCTTCTAAGGAAACAATATTATAATTCTTGGGGTGGGATTCTGATCTCGTCCCTTTCATTTCGAATTTGCATTAACTAAGCAGTCAATTTATACCAATTAATTCTATTGAGAAACCGAAGAATGTTCTTAGAAGTCAAATTTTAAAAAGTTTTAAATATGAATCCATGTAAATTTGCAAAGGAATGATATTGGTGACGTAATAAATATTATAAACTGCTTATACCATTATCGTTGTTCATGTTGAATTTACGTAAAGTAACTTTGCAACTACTTCGAGGAAGGGGGGGGGGGCAAAAAACCTTCAACATTCGTCATTGTGTTTTAATGTTTAATTCGCATCAAATATATTCACTTATTTTTTTTTCATATACATAACACATGGATCAATAAGTCCCGAGACTAACATTGAAAACAACATTTTTTTTGCAAAATTTTTTTTTATTCATCAACATAATCACCTTTTAGGGTGATACAATCGTTCCAACGCTTTTCCAATTTTTCAATACCATGTTTATAAAAAAAATTATCTTTCGCTTCAAAATAAGCTTCAGTTTTAGCGATGACCTCCTCATTTGAGCCAAATCTTTTTCCCTGGAGCATTTTTTTAAGATCAGCAAAGTGCCAGTAGTCACTGGGGGCTAAATCTGGCGAGTATGGGGGGTGGGGAAGCAGATCAAAGCCCAATTCGTTCAATTTTGCCATTGTTTTCATCGACTTGTGGCAGGGTGCATTGTCTTGGTGAAAAAGGATTTTTTTTCTCTGCATGTGCGGTCATTTTTTTGCGATTTCCTCCTTCAAACGCACCAGCAAGTCAATATAATAATCACTGTTGATCGATTTACCTTTTTCGAGGTAGTCAATGAAAATCACGCCATGCGTATCCCAAAAAACTGACGCCATGACTTTGCCAGCTGACTGCTGCGTTTTCGGACGGCTTTCGCCAGCTGTGCGCCACTCAGATGACTGCCGCTTCGACTCTGGAGTGTAGTAATGTATCCATGTTTCGTCCATGGTCACGTAACGACGCAAGAAATCTTTTTTGTTGCGAGTAAATAGCGATAAACAGCTTTCTGAATCATCGACTCGTTGCTGTTTTTGTTCCATCGAAAGCAATCGCGGCACCCACTTGGAAAAAACCTTTTTCACTTCACTTCAAAAAACCTTTTTCAGTAAATACACTTCCATATGATATCTGTGTCATCTCAGCAATCTCACGGAGCTTCACTTTACGATCTTTCATTATAATTTTTGTCACTTCACTCACATTTTCCGGTGTAACGGCTTCCACAGGTCTACCCGAGCGTTCCGCGTCATTTGTGTCGGTACGACCACGTTTAAACTCGGCAAACCACCGACAAATCGTTGCTTTTGATGGACAAGAGTCCGGGTAACATTTTTCAATCCATTGTTTCGCTTGCACGGTGTTTTTACCCATTAAAAAACAATGTTTTATCAGAACACGAAACTCGGTTTTTTCCATTTTTTAAACAAACTACAAAACGACTTTACTCCAACCTCGATAACTCAGCTGTTTCTGGTCCGATCGACTTAAAATTTTGACACGTTTCAAGCAAAGGTTAGTACTCTAGAAAGACCTGGTTACTGGTTTACTACGAGCGCCATCTCTGGGTTAGTCTCGGAACTTATTGATCCATGTGTTATTTTACAAATATTTCATTGCAACATTTTTCAAATACACTTCATGATGTTGTACATAACTTTAAATGCCAGTTTGAAACATATGTATATTCTTTGTTGTCAACAATATCAGATCCAAAATCGGTATGAGAAGCGCAGCAGAACCTCTAAACAGAATATTTTTTCAAAAAATATTCATATAAGACTGATGGCTCCAAATTGTATTATTACCATACATAACCACTTATATATATATATAAAAAAAAAAGATATATTGAAATTATCACTGTTTTGGATCCGTTGAACAATTCTTACTAAGCAAAAAATCTTAAATAATTTCCTGGGAATAAAAAAACTTGAAAAAGGAAGCTTACTAAAAAATAGGACTTATATCAATATCACTATTTTCTTCAAGTTGCCACTTAAGACATCAAATGATTATAAAATAATTATTATTAAGAGAGAAAAATCTCTAGAATCATCGAATTACTATTATATGACTAAATTATGCGAAGTTTTTTCGATTTGAATCTTCATTAAATCTAAGTTTAAAAGTAAACGCACACAGAGAGAATTCTCATTATACAACACTGAAAAAAATGATCGATAAATAATAATATATCGAATTCGAATAAGCCCTGTGATTTATTTCCATTTATACTCCTCTCCACTCTAGAGGTTTTTCCATCCCTAAAAATTTGGTATGCAGTTTCTCAAACTTACATTTAAAAGGTTTTATAAGACTTAACGAGTCCTACAATTACTATCAACCTCCGTTTTCTTGCTTTTAATTCCCGTGCTGATATTTTCATACTTAATAGGCAAAAAAATACACTTTTTCATACGTTAGGGTTAACACCTCCCTTTTCATGTATATTTTCCGATGCCAAATTTGTACTTATGATTATTTCAAAAATGTGACAGCTTTTCAATAATTATGACTTATAATCAATGAAATACGCAAAGTATACCATTTAAATAACAAAAATCGTTTTTAAGTTACTTCAATCCGTACAACTTAGTAATTTTTTTAGTTAATAATACCTAATTACAAGAAAAAGTATAATTGCGTATTTTTTCATTTTAAGCATTTCACTAAAATAATACTTTTATCATGTTGCTTTACATATTTACGAGTATCTTCAAAGGTTTTCAATAGCAGAATAAAAGTCAACATGATCAAATACAAAAAAATTGATAAAAACACTGAATGAAATGAAAATCCAATAATTCAAAAATATAATCATTTGATTTGCATCATGAAAAATCTTAAGCCTAGTACAATAAAAATTTGAATTAAATAGCTGAGGCAACAGTTATACATTTATAAATGAGTTAAAATCCCAAAGGGAAAAAAAATATTTGTGACTATTCAGTAACATTTATTTCTTGTAATTACTCTAAGAATGCAATGTTTTAACGGATACTAAACTAAAAATAAATCACAAACGTATGTGAAAATTTCAAATTCAATTTGTTATGAAGTTACGAGTATTTTTCATCTAAGTTTATCCGTAAATATCTGTTCAAAATGAAAACTTTCTTTTCTTGATTTAGGTTAACGAGTTAATCTTTTAAATACTTTCTATTTCGATAATCTTACACATCCGAGCTTTGCATGTGCATGCTTATTTTATAAAATAAAAGTTATCTAATATTTTATTTTGAGCGATTCTATTTATAGAACAAAAATTTAAATTTTTAAAATCACACTCAAATCTCGTTATGGACACGAGATTGTAAATAAAAAAATTAATTAAATATCATATGGACTTCGTTGATTTAACATAACATCAGCTTTACTTGCATATTTCTACATTCTTCTATACTACTTTTTAATTTTTTTTTTCCTGTTATAGATTTTTTGTATTAAATATCAGAATTAAAATTCCTTCTATGTTCTCAAGTTGAAGTTTTTCTAAATCATTATTTCAACCAGTTCTAAATTTTCGCTCTCTCAATATACATAATTTACTAATATCTGCTCTAATATAATAAGGTATCTTATATCCTTATAAAATATTTGATACACCCTCTGAATTTTAACGAATATTTGCTCTAGTTTAAGCATTTATAAACAACAGCGTAGAAAATCTAGTCTACATAATTTTTTGATAATGATCAAATTAAGTCAATACTTTCTAGTTACTACTTAATAGAAATATTCAAACAGTTAGAAACTGTGTAGCAAATATTTTTTAATATTGATGAAATGTAATCGAATTAAAAATTATGTTAGATTATAGTAAAATATTATATTAGAGCAGATATTAGTAAATTATGTATATTGAGAGAGAGAAGATTTAGAACTGGTTGAAATAATGATTTAATAAAACTTCAATTTAAAATTGCGAAACGAAGCTTTTTAAAAAATGTTCGAGGTATAAATTTAGCTGTCGAATTGAACACTTTTTCTTCATAAAAAAAGAATATTACATTTTAAAACCATTATTCTTGGGAAAACCTCTTGTTCTGGGGCTTCAAAACTGACAAAATATTCTTAAAGAGTCGCTGAAGCCTTTAGAAATGTCTTTTTTTTTTTAATCAATGTTATTCAGAATTAAGCAAAATATGTTACATTCATATTACGAATACATTACCGAAATCGATTAAAACGAAGAAAGCAGGGATTTAACGGCTAAAATAAGAAGAAAAAAATGTACAGAGAATGTACGTTATGTTTTCAGGTGAGTTCAATCTTCATCTGTGTAGATCGGCTTAAAATGACATATAACACGTGACATGGAAAAATTCTGTTCCATTGAGCTCTGATTATTTGTCATCTTTTAACTGACGTGTCTGAAGCATTGCCAATACACAAATTCTGACCATGGTTGTCAGATTTAAGAAATACATGTTTATTGCGTCATTATTTTGTCACTTTATGCCATCTTTTATTTTAAAGTAATTTCCCCTCTTTTCTTATTGATGATTTTGTTCATTTCTCCACTTTTTAGAATTTTAAGAAATGTATTTCTTAAATCATGAATTTGAGAGTTAAGTAAAACTTAGTTATCTTTTAGCTGATTTGTTTTCGCGCTTTTCAGAATTTTTATACGAACTTTCTAATCTACTACAACAAGGGGTGAACTGACTGTTTATTGCAGGATTGTTAGGAACTAGTTTATTTTGGTATTTTTTTGTCAGTTTATTCAAATTTTCTAGGGAATTTTAAAGGACTTTTTAAACATTTTTAGACCATTACTGTCCGAACCTTGATTATATAATGAGGTAATAAACTATTACGTTATTTGAGAGATTCCATTATATATATAAAGTACAAAATTATATTCTAAAAAAAATTATACTGTTCTCATAACTGTTAAAGCTAAACAGAGACTAATATAATATTTTATGATTATAGCGCTCCTCTTCACCGAGTTCTGTGGCGTCTATAAACTTAGCATGTCCTTTAAAAGTATTCCGTTAATTTTCAAAGAATAAAAAACATACCAGCTTTGTATCAGCGACATGTCGAAACTTGAAGTGGAAAACTAATATCGAAACGTATCATTAGCTAAAAATTTTATCAGTTTGTTGCTGAAATAAGTTGATAAAAAATTAGTAAGTGTGTGAGGAGACTCTAATACTAAAACTAGAGTGGAGGTTCTTAAGAATATTTCAGTATAAGAATAGTACTTCTGAGACTGGATATTTATGTGTAATTGAATAATAGGTACGTAGGCGTTTCATTCGAGCAAAAATAAAAGGAAATTTTAATATATTTACTATATGCTCCGGTTTAATATTAAAAATAATGTATTATTAGATAAATATTTTATCAACCTTTTGTTGAAATGGGTTTACAAAAATAAGTAAAGAAATTTTAAAAATTTGAAATTGGCTTTGCTAATTTCATTTTAACATGTGCTGCCGTTTTTTTTTTTGTTGTTGTTAATTTCTCAAAATAGTAAAATTATTCAAAATGAATATTAATTAGCGTAAAATAAGCGTACTTCCGAGTTCCAAGCTGCACAGAAGCAATTACTATCAAGAAAAAAAAAACAACCTTCAAATTCCTAATGCATTTTTTTTTCACAAGCAAAACATTCCAATGTACAATATTGTTGCCATGTTAACAACAAAAAGAATAAAAGCAGACGATTATGTTATAAAAATCAATTGTTACATTAAATTCATGTAACATACATAAAAATTATATGCATTCGTATGTGTATGCATTGAGATACATGAAAAATGCAACTTAAACTATTTCTACATATTTGCCGTGCATGCGAATTTTTTAAATGTTTTTTTTTTCAATTAAAGAGGAAAAGTAAAACATTTATTCCATAAAAAAGAAAGTTGACAGATATTACTCCGATTTTCAGTCTCCTCCTCTGATATGTTTATAATTCGAAATAAAGCGCGATTATGCATTGCGTAATGCCACCAGAGGGCGTTGAACTTCATTCTCCTAGGATTTTAAAACAGGTAAGCAGAGCTTTTTTGCGTGCATTTAATCTGTTGCTGAGGGACGCTTTTTAACTAGAGATGCCATTACGCCGCCATCGGAGACAATACGAGTAGTTGTCAGAGTTCGAGAGGGGAAGAAACATAGGGATGATGGAAACGAGGTGGTCAGCTCGGCGAGTAGCTCGCCATCTAGGCCGTTCTGACTTTACTATGAGGAGGTGTTGGGAACAGTGTTACACGGCGATCAGGATCAGGTCGCCCTCGACAGACCAATAGTCGAGAAGACCGTCTCATCATACGACACGCACGCATAGCTCAAACTGTCTCATTATCAACCATCCATACATAGGCAGCACCTTCACTAAGGGCCTCTGTGTCAGTCCGTACCATCGTAAGGAGCCTGGATGAAGGACAATTACAATCGCGGCTCCGATTACGGGTACTGCCGTTGACACCCGCCCTCTGTCTCCTCCGTTTGGAGTGGTATCGCTCTCGAAGGAATTGAACTGCAACCAAATAGAATCGGGTCGTCTTTAGCGACAAATTCAGATTCAATTTGGGCATTGGTGACAATCGTGTACGAGTGGGGAGGCTCCATGGTGAACGCCTCAATCCTGCCTTCGCTGAACAGCGGCAAACCGCTCTCACAACTGGTGTGATGGTATGGGGTGCCATTGCATATGACGTACGGTCACCCCTAATATTAATCCACGGCACCATGACAGCCCAGAGGTACTTTCGTGACATTCTTCAGCCACATGTGTTGCCACTCATGGCAGATCACCCAGGAGCCATTTTTCAAGAGGGCAATGCTCGCCCACACACAGCAAGGGTTTCGCAGGACTGCCTCCGCTACATTTCCGCCCTTCATTGGCCTGCTTGATCCCCAGATTTGTCACCAATCGAGCATATCTGGGATCATTTAGGACGACAAGTTGGACAGCCTATGAGTTTGGTCGAATTAAAAGCGCGTTTACAGCAATTGTGGAACGAGATGTCGCAGGACTTCTATTCCTCAATCACCGACCGTATCACATCATGCATTTTTGGTAGAGGAGGCCCAACAGGATACTAAAACCTCCATTCATTTGTAATTTTTCCTACAATAAATGATGATTTTGCTTTGATTTTGTAATCACTTACTTACATGAACGTTTTACTTACGTAGGTGAAATTTCGTTTCATTCTGACAACTGTTTCTTGGAGTGCAAATTTTTATATCAATGAGTGTATATATATATATATATATATATATATATATATATGTGTGTGTGTGTGTGTGTCCTAATAATCAATAAACAATCTTTACTTTATTAAAATTGTGAAAAAACTTTGATATAAAATTAAGTACACAAAAATGCAGAAACAGTTGATCTGATCTACTGCTCAATTCAAAATCTAGATATCTCTTCTATTTTCTGAAAATTCCTACACTCATACACATTTAAAATAACCTAAAATAACTGTTTCTTATACAACGCTAGTTAATTATTTTTAATAACCAAAATTTCACTTTAAAAAATCTATATTCTTGTAATAAAAGAATTTTGATAATTTACAAAAATTAGAATTAACTTGTTAAGAAAAATTGCATTGTAAATTAAAATAATTATTTTAGGTTATACATACTTTTTATGAAACCATATAAATTTCGGTTTAGAAATTACAAGGAAAAACAAGTCCTATATATATGTGTGTGTGTGTGTGTGTGTGTGTGTGGTGTGGTGTGTCATTGAACTCTTTCGTGCTTTGGACTTTTCCAGTTCAGTCTATCAAGTCGCAAAGGGGGAAGGTTGGTGCCATGAAACTAGTTTAACCCCACTTACACGAAATTGCTTTAAGAGTATGAATTGATGGATTCCCTTTTTTCATTCATATGTTTTACTTTGTTTCAACATTTCTTTTTGTCTTTTTAAATATTTTGTAAATTATTATATAATATATATATATATATATATATATATATATATATATATATATAATATGAGCATTTAGAGTATTTAAATTAATTATTAAGAGCAAATTGATAATCCCCTTTAGAACAAATTCATTTGTCTCAAGAAAATTATATTTGACGATTTACATAGCATTTCTCTAGTACAATGTTTCGCTAAATTTTATTATTTTATCATTTCTGTTATACTCTTGTAAATTAATCTTAATCTTTTGATGCTGTACAAAATGATTTCACAAGTAATATCGAATGACAATGCTATCAATACAACGAAATGATATGACTGTATGAGAGGGGTTCAAAAAGTACCTGTTTTTGACGACAGATGACGATGTATAAGGCAAGTTCGAGGAACCCTTGTACCGACTCTCTGCAACAACAACGACAGAAGTTAAAATGCCTGACTAACTAGCCCGAATGAGGCGTCTTCTTGGCCTAGTTGGTTGAGGCACAGCAAAAAGCGACCGGTCAACTTTTCTTCGTAAAAAGGGTAAAAAAACATCCCCCGAAAAACAGGATTGCTATCCAAGTCTAAGCAAAGAGGCGGCAAAGTAACGAGATTAAGATACAAAGAAAAAGATAGAATGAAAGTTCACGCTCTGAATGTCTGAGGAAAGAGGGGACGGCGAAAGATCGTACTAATCGCAAAGTGCAGACGTTGACATTCGTCACACAGGAGAAAAGATTAAAATCCAACTTTGTGGAGATATGGTCCTTTCAAAAACGGTTTGTGGCCATTTAATTTTTTTTATTAATTTTTTGGGGATTTCAATTTTTGGACTGAATATGAATCACCATTTCTCGAAAAGTGAAATATTTCAGTTTGGATTTTTTTTTTTTTTTTGCAAGAGATTACTTACAATATATCACGATCACTGAGATTAGCTGTACTTTCAACCATTTTATATTCAAATTTTAAGAGTTTATGTCTTTTTATATATATGTATTGTATTAGTGATTTCTTCTGTAATTGAAAATAATATCGAAAGGGTATAAACGTAACGTAGAAAATTCATATCGAATTTGGAATTCATATTATTGATCAATTTATATTCATACTGTAACACGGGGCTCACTTAACTCGTGGTTTGGTATCCAAGGGTCCCGATTACCGCGAGTGAATAGGGTCCGACAGTAATTGTAGTTTTATTAATTGATAACAAATCACTAATTCCCGCCCCCTTCAGTTTGTAATGTTTAAATTTTGTAAAATATTAGAGCTATACAAGCCGTCTGAGGATAATAATAAATCCTTTTTTTTTGTTTTAGTAAAGATAACTTAGCACTGATTGGCGTTTCATTAACATTAATAACTGTCGATCAATACTGCAAAATAGTTACTACTATAATTCGATTACTGTTACAAAATAATATGAAATGCTTATATTACTACCTTTATAAAGTATTGTAATCTTTTTTATTAGGCATTTGAATTCATTATTTTAAATATTAATTTAAAAATATTAAAAAAATTAGAATTATTTTTAACAGGAAATTAAAAATTAAAGGAGAAAAATACTAGAATTGTAATATAATTCATTTCTAAGCTCATTATTCTCCGAACATGATTCATTTAATTCGCCTTTAACCCAATAACACGAACATGATTCACTTAATCCATGACTACTGAATATTCTCTTCAACGTTTATCGCAACGATTTGAAGTTTCGACCTTGATAATTTTATCTCTGTTCTAATTATTCTTATCAAGGCTTTCCCTTATTTTAGTTTAGGGTGGGGACGAGGCCCGCCAAAAAGAACAAAAAAACTATCGAAAGCTAAACAGGCAAATTGCATTCATTCCTACTACGCGTTATTTATTCAATGAAAACAACAATGCGCTTTTTATATTTATGAGTGAGACTGTTTCTTCACTTGCTCATGTTTTGAATTTGAGTAACTAAATATTAAACAGTGCAATGAACAGGTAATAACACTGAAAAAAAAAAAGGATAATAAATAGAAACGCTTCGTTGATTTTAATTCGCTCAAACTATATTTACGAATACTTAAACAAATTCGTCTTTTTTTTTTTTTTTTTTTTTTTTTTTGTGTGTCTGTGTTTGTTGTATAAGGAAACTGGTCGGCTAGTTATTTTTCAATTATAATGAGGAAAAAAAAATATCTCAAGTATATAAAAAAATAATTCCGAGTAGATTCCGGAATATTTCTTTTCCAATTCCAGTAAGAATTCAGCAAAATATTTAAATGCTGTTCTTTTGTTACTAATGATTCAGCAAGATTTAAAATATGTATTTAGGGTAGCATGCTTTGTAAAATTTATTTTTATAGTAGCACATGTTGGTGCAATTAATTTCAAATACGTCCTGTCGAACTGAAGATTATAGTACCATTGCAGAGTATAAAGCCTAAAATAAAATGTGAACTGAAACATATATTCCTTATAAATTATACAACTCGGATTTTTTAAAGTTTAAGCTCTTTCTCTCTCTCTCACACGCAACAGTAACTGCAACTTAAAACGTACGGCTGTTTTAATTCCATGGGAGAGTGGTCGCTGGCGTCGAGTATTCATGATCACCAGCTCATTGCCGGATTGTTTCAATCGAGCCTTGGATTCCAGTCCTGATGCCTCTAAGATTCGTAGTGTAGCGGAGCTGCTGCGCGCTAAATCTGCCGGAGTTTAAAATCTTCTCTTTGAGATGGCGCAAAAGTTAGAAAAATGGGGTGCCATCTCACGTATCTTCCTCGTTATTTGAAAAATTAAAGCAAATTACGAGATCCGTCGCCAATAGTCCTCGTCTTGCTTTTAAGAGCGACATTAATAAATAATTAAATCTATGGTAGAAATGCGGGTGGTCGGAGATTAGGGGACCGAATCTCGATTCCAACAGCGAGCGTTTGGGTGTAAAGTTGAATCACTGCTACTTGATAAAGACCTCAAATTATAAAGTTCTGTACTCACAGTTCTCCGCTCTTGAGCGAGATTAATTAAAGCAAATCAAGTCATCCACATAAAACTTAAATATAATTTTTAGCATGATGTAGAATAAAACGGCATTGATTCATCAATTTTTATAAACATTTTTTTTTTTTATCTTTCAAACAAATCACGAAGAGATCATCAAAACGGAACATATTAGCAAAGCCAAAGAGAAATAGATTTTTTTTTTACCTAATGAAGAAATACATCAATAAATAAATATAAGTAAAAAAAAAATTTTTTTTAATCAAGCTTTTATTTAAAGATGGATTAAAAGATATAAAAATAATTTTTTAAATGTAAAATTATACATATTTAATAAAAGCTTGAGGCGCTTACCTAAGATACCTTGGTGATTACTAATAAATTAAGTACCATAGCTACTTATATATGAGATTAAAAGAAGTATTCATGTCGCAAGTTTTTATAAATTATATACTATTTTACAGTTAAAAAAATATTTATATACCTTTTATAGTCCATCTTTAAATAAAAGCTTGATTAAAATGTTTTCCTTATTTTTATTTAATTCTTTTTAGACTGGAAATTTAATACTAAAACACAATTACGTGAGTTAAATGTGTGTACAAAATTGTAACTCCTTTGGACGTTAAGTTCAAGACTCAGGCCCCAGGCCACTGCCTAAGTCCATCACTGCTTGAGCATACCGTAGTATTGTATTGTCATAGGAGTTGCATGTGTATGCAAAATTTCAGCTCAATCGGAAGATAGCAAATGGGTTCAAAATCGTGTACAAATTTTAAACTGTAAAGATATATTTTTCTTTACATACATACATGAAAACATAGCTCGTAAAATAAAAGCTTGAAAAAACATAAAGGATTGCATTAAACGAGTTTAATTTTGTTCAATAGTGTAAATAAAATAAATTTTCATTCAGTGAATTTCAAAAATTTTGCGCATCCATGAAATATTCAAAATGAAGGAATGTGATTCACAGAAATGCGCAAGTTCGGGTTTTTTTTTTTTCGGTTACATTCCAAGTAGTAAAATTAAAATTTTCATTTTGAAAACAACGTAGACGTTAAAAAGTTTAACATGTGGGAATTTGGAATATAATTTTCTCTTGTGTGATAAATAGAGATCTCATTTTCAATGAAATAAAAGATTTCTTATTTCTCCCCCCGAAACTAAGTGTATGACTCATTGATTCATGCTTCTGCTCCTCTTGACTCAGGTCACTGATAAGCGTAAATGACGCAGAACAGGTCAATGTATTGTGATTATCTTTACTTCCGAAAAGGTAAAATACACTATCAGAGATCTACGAAAGTGACGATTCATTGCATCTCTCTAAACAGAATAATAATTGGAATCATTGGTAATCGGAGAGCGATAAAAAGAAAAACATTAGGTATTTGTTAATAAAAAAACGTAAATCCTTTCTCGGTTTTTCTACACGTTTTTATTTTTTTTCACAAGTTATGTGACGTGTTAAGAGAACTACGATCAACACTTATTTTAAATTCTTGCCAATTTAACATTAAAATTTTATTAACTTTTTAAGTATGATTTTAGTAAATCTTACTACTTTGATAACCATATTCACCTTTTTTAAATTAATTACACAATGTGATGAAAACCTTGTCTCTGAGAAACCAAATGGAACAAACGGATGCAATTAATGATTAAATGTTAGCAATGACATCTCACATTTATGAATAACTTTTAATAAGGTTAAGAAACGAATCTTCTAATATCTATACATGCGTTGAAAATAAAAATCAGCGTATGAATTTTGAAGATTTCCTTATATACCAAATACTACTGAACAAAGAAAGGATACTTTACAATTCCATCTTTGCAGTTTAAATCAAATTATCCATTTGTATTAGGTAATAAGAAATCATACGGTAAATTCATAAATCACATGGTAAATGGTAAAACGCAAAGTTCTTAACGTATACCAATAGGCAAAAGTAGCATACAATACAAGTATATTTAGCTCACACATATACATATATATAAAGGTACACGCATTTTTGGAAAATGCGTAGTATTCTACATGTAATTGAAAATACATGCTCTACTACAACACCATTTGTTTGTTTTTTTTGGTGTGAAAAAAATTTCTTTGCACGCTGACTTCAATTTTTCTTCTTTTTTCATTATGAAAATTACATTCACTCTATCAATTGATTTATGTAAAACTTGTGCCAGTGCATTATTTTTAGAGCATTTATTTCGTGTGGCACAATTCATTTCAGCACATATTAAGGTAAGATATCTTGATAAACTTCCTTTAAAAAATCCTTTTCCTCTTATTATTTCATTCTAAATGTTTTATACGCATTGATTTGTATCTGAAGAGTATCGGATCGATAAAAATTTTCTTGTTTTTATTTTTCCTCCCAAAAATACTAAGTAAGAGTATCTGATAATGCAAAAATATTTGCACAGTTTTAGCAATAATGTCGTTCTATCACCAAAATTTGCATTGTTCCAATGTTTGACATGAATGCAATCAAGAATTCTGAATAGCTTCTACAATTATATATTCCCACAAAATCTACCGAAGGTCATATACAATATTAATTTAGAAAATATTTCGAAGTCATTGGTTATCTTCTTCGAATTTCTAGCAATTTCCAAGATAAAAGTGTCAAGTAAGGTCACATAAATAAAAAAAAGGATACTAATTTACCTACATGCTGTGGTCATTTACCTAGGGCCAGATTGATCCACAGTGCAACACGTTCATTTACAAGACACGTTCATTTACATCAGCAAAATTATCCTAAACTAGAAGGTTCCAGAATGTAGGCAAAGGTTTTCAGAAGTACGAAAACAGCCACGGCCGTGCCGGATTAGCAGTTTTTCCTGATTATCGAATGTCAACGTAATTTTATCAAGGATACGAAAGTTTAATCCCTCTAGATAAACATTTAAACAATTTAAGTATGTAAATATGTTTAAACACATTTTGAACCGTGCAGATGATATGAATATCCGACAACGTGTTTCATCATTCTTGCAACTACAAAATTAAATTAAAATATTGGACATAATTAAACTGAAATTATATTAATAAAAAACCATCATAAAAAATTTACATAGTTCAATGATAGGTAAAACAAGCTGGGAAAAGCTGCTCTAGTCATATGCTTACCCTTATTAGTTTATTAGCTCGTAAATCTTCGAAAACATTTTACTGTGCAGTACACTGTATTGAAAAAAACAGTTGTAATGTTGCCCAAACGTGACAAATAGCCTACTAGAAATCCAAAAGCTGTTCTTAAATGTACACTAACAGTTACGATAAACAGATGGCGAAAATGCGGGCAACGATATGTGGCAACCAGACGATCAAGATCAACAAACTCCCGAATTCATACGAAAAAATCTGAAAGCGAACGGCTTGATCGAAATTATAGAATATTCCCAACTATCGAATGTCGCATTAAAGAGCACTTAACTGAACAACGAATAAAAATCTGAATCCCTTGTCCATGAGCTCTGTTATTTCAAATTTTTGTGTTATTTCATTATGTGGCATCCTGTCTTAAAAGAAATTAATATTTTAAGCAAATGGTGCTATAAAATGTTTTAAAAAATGAATTATATACTCTCAAGGCTCTAATTTAAAAAGTATTTTCCCTAATCCCATAAATATGAAGAATGATGAATCATTTGAAAATGTTTTTATAGATATTGCAACATTAGCTGAAAAATGAAAGTTTCAGATTTGAAATCCTTATATATAAGCATGAGTATATGTGTATGTTGGTGGGAGATAATATTGTGGTATAGTTTATTAGAATTTACAAGAAGTCCTTTTACTTTCATGCACATATGAACTTCTGGGTAACTTAAAATTATATTGCACACATGCATATATAGAATAATACTTCATTATTAAAATGCTAATTATCTTTTTACTTCTCTAAAGATATAATTTTTTTTATTATTATCCAGTTTGTATCAAGTCATTATTTACAGTTTACATGCTAAATAAGCAGAAACGGATATTATAAACGTTGTCGAACATTTTTGTTTAATATTGTAGCAAAAGTTCTGAAGTCGACTCTGCATTTGCCTAAATATTGTCCCTTAGATATCAGGACGTGAGTTTTAATGACATATCATCCTTTTAATCGGTCGTTATAGATATTATTAACATGCACAAAAATCCTATTAGTGACCACTAAATTAGAGAAACGTGCATTTGTCAGTTAATGACACTTTTATACTATTTAATTACCTTTTTTTTTAATTTTAGAAAACAGTTTTTGGATAGTTAAGAATATTTTGGTACTTGTATAAAATCCTGTTGACCATGACATTTGATATAATTTCCCGTTGACCAATGAAAATTAAAGCAATTCCAGCCGAATTTACACCGTTCATTTCGGCGTAGCCCAAAATCCCCAATTCCGTTCCAGATTGCAACAAATAGGTCCTCTTCATTGTGAATTTGACGCTCCATAAATTCATTCATACGTGAATCTAAGTGGTGGTGTGTGGTTTCCTATTGCACTGCAGTCTTCGGATCCACAAAGTTATAACGGTGGCCAACTTTGAACTGGTTGAACTTCGCAGCTCTTCAGTTTTATTTCAGTTTGAAAAATGGTAGATCCTTCTACAATATTTCTTATTGTTTAGTAAGGGGTACTTGGTGTTTTATTGGAAACTCTATAACAATGAATACTTTTTTGCCACATTCTTTAAGGTCAGAACGTCATTGCCTGTCCATTTTCATGTATAATGACATATCGTTTCTATGAACAAATATTAATATTTTTATTGCAGGATTCCATACACTTACGAATCTGCAATAACGCTTCCCTGCAATGTTACCCTTATAAAGGAAAAGAGACATTTAGAAATTTTGGCGAATTCCAAGGAAAACTTAGGCAATGACCCCCCCCTTCCCTCCCGGAAATTAGCGACGAATTAGGCGATCGTTTTGGTGACTAAGTGACTTTGGCGACAGAATGAATGTTCTCGAAAATGCTGGAATATTGTTGATATCTCGATAAGGAGTAAAGCTAAGGATTTTTCCGATGACGTCATATTTAACCGGAATAGATTTAAGTGTGGAGATATGAGAAGCTTGACTGAATGGGCCGAGAGAATAGGCCTTGATTGTCTGCTGTATACATAAATAATATTGTTGTTGGTTAGTTTTGGCTAATAACTTAGTTTTTCTGGAGCTGTTCTGTGTAAGAACTCCCACAGCCAAGTTTCCCTCAACTGCAGTTTGGATCGACTCCAACTATCCCTAACTGCAGTTTAGCTAATTTACCCCCTGTCAACTTGCAGTAATGCAAGTTCATTTACTTTTCACCCCAGCATGCTAGTGTTTCTCCTAGAACACAGAGCTTTGTTTTAAGACGTCATCAGAGCAGAAAAGCAGATAAGACTTAAAGAGGAGCACTGCTATGAAATTCAAGCTTATTTACGAAACTTTGTAAAATAGATCTATCTGCAAATAGTATTAAATGTCGTATTAAAAGAGGAAAAATCCAATATCGGTGTTTGACAGTTATTATTAAATAATTTTAAAATTCACGCTCGGTGAAAAGTATTACACTCTGTATTTGAAATTTGCGAATATTAGATTTCTGTACGTGAACTTCTCTTTATTACTTTGTAACTCACTATATATTTGCTTATTGTCTGTGGGTAGTGCCTTCCTCGTCGGGATCTCTGGAGTGTAGGAGTTTTGTAATTCATTTTTGTTCTTGCCTTGATGGATTCATATTTGTTAATATTTCTGTGATGTGCTGTAGATATGCTGGTTTTCAGATAAAAATTAATCGACGGGCTAGTACCCGCCATTTTCTTTATCTTACTTAGATGATTGTTTTCACAGGGTACCTTTGGTAGCTCTAAGTGCTTACTGAGTCATCCAAGGTGACATCGGTCACCTTGGATGACTCAGTAAGGTAATTTCCTAAATTATGTATTTGCCGGAAAATGTTTTATTCCTGTGGTTAAAACGATGTAATATACAATGAAATAATTATAACCGATGATAGAGCTCAAGAACCGATTTACTGTATAAATTAAACTCTACTTCAGAGCATAATGTCATTTGTTTGAGGCAATAATTATCTGAGACTTACTTTTTATAAAATTTTGCTTGATAATTATACTTTTCATCAAGAGCTTTGAGGAATAACTGGTGTATCATATGTATATAATTTACATTATAAGTCACTTTTTTAACACATTAAAACAATAAGAACAGATTTGCAACAAGTTTTACGATAGAGAAAAATAACAAATTTGAAAGGAAAATATATGAATTATGCATAAATTGTGATGAATTATTTTAAGATAAAACTCGTTGAAGTATTTTTATAACTGCGCATACAAAATTTTGATCATCTGTCAAATATTATTTTCAGGCATAGATTTTGATAGAGAAATTTTAGCAGTATCGTTGCTTTCTTTACATGGTAAACTAATGCATTTTTCTTATTTTCCACGATAAGCTTTAAAAGTCAGCTGCAGATTAGGGTTTTACGTCAGTAAAGCGCACAAAATATAAATTTAGAAATAAAGAAAACAAAATGGGAAAGGGAGAGCATGAGAAATATGACAAAACGCTTTTATCGAAATCGAAGATAGAAAAAAATGACAATATAGTATGATAAACTCTAATGCAAATAGCAAAAATATTTAACACTTCTATTTTATCAATTGTTATCTGTCTTTCGTTTTCTGAAATATTTCTCATCAAAAGAAATACAAAAGAAGTTTTTATACTTTCTTTATTCTAGTAATATAAAGGTTTATTAATTCACTATCATATCTTTCATTCAAATGATTCTTTGAACAGATACCACTACACATTAAAAATTCAATTCGGAGGTTTAGATGTTTATTTTTAGTAATAAGAGATTGCCAAAAAATGTGTGCTTTCAAAGTGTGATAAATGCTGACAGATTTGAATGGGTAACAACTTTTGTTTGTTCAAATAATCTTAATTTTTAAGCTCACAGAAATGTTGAATAACAAAATGAAATCTTTTTTTTGAATTTTAGTCGCCATATTTGAAAAACAAAGAGGCATAAATTTATTTCATTTTTAACGGCCCATTCCTTTGAACTAAGCAGTGTGTCACTATGGGGGCGAGGATGGCACTGAGTATACCCATCTGAAGACGCATATGTTACGTCTCTATCAAATGATAACACCCGAATGTCCATCAGTGATTCTGTGCAAGAATAAAATATTCTTAAATTGAAAAAAATATCCTTGGGATATCTGTACAACGAGTCATAATTGCACGCGTATTTATTCAAGAAGATTTTCGGGAAACCATTCTTATGCATTGTGTCTTTAAATCCAAACGTGAGACCAATATAAACAATATTTCTCCCACTCTGATTACCTCAACACACATATATCACTTTGTTATGGAAAAGAAGAACACTTAACAGCAGTTGCGTAATCACAGGGAGTATCTAGAACGTCTGAACAAACTTTTACTTGAATGCTCCTTCAAACTGTATGAACTATAATGATTCACACTTAAGTAAGAAAATTTCGCCTACATGTCAGAAGACGCAGCTTTCATCCTTCGGTTCTTGATTAAATCAAATCGAAACTTGACTTAGGGAACAGAATTGATGAAATCACTAAGTTAGTTTATTTAACGATGTCACAAACACATTCAAATTTCTTAACATTCTACCTTGGACATTCTCTAAGCAGTATATTGAACAGAAGTGAGAAGTATATCTGAACTTTGATCTCGAGAGAGTCTCGCGTGGCGCCTAGCATCCTCTATTCGTCTATTCTTAAACATGCTGCCCCCTTCTCCCCGAATGACCACAAAGTTCATTCCAAATTTCTCAATAGTTATAATATTAAGTTCAATATTCAAATTACAAATATTACAAGCTAAACATTAATAATTTACAAATTTCAGTTATATTGGAACTCTACACAAATCTTGAACCTTGCAATGAAGTCAATGTTAATAAAATATAATAAACAAATAAATTCAATCATTAATTTCAAGATTACATTATAATTGCCCAGGTCTCTTTAGAACAGATGTTTCTATCTTGATTTCTCAAGACCTCATCTATCATCTTTGTCAGGAAAACAGATATAACTTTCCCAATATTCTTTCAAAAATGCCTTGGAAGAGTTTATCATCATTAATTAAGGCATTAATACAATATCATTAATTTTTGATTTAGTAATTTTGCCAGAAGATTTGATACAATGAAAAGATCTAAGCGTTCACAGATATTATTTTTTTGCCTTCACTCCAAAATAAATTAATCACTTTCACGATAATTAAGCCTTTAAATTAGTACTTTTCAGTAACTTAAATTAGAATCAAAATTACGCTTGGAAGGAGGTAAGCTATTTACTCTGCGCCCTAAAAGCATATGCGATGGCATTAGAGGAATAAACTCGGGAAATACAAAAGTCATTGGACAAGAGCTTAAAAAAATATACTTTCTATCTCTCTCTGTTTCAATAATTAGAGTTTCTAGTTCCATTCTAAGCAAAAAAAAAAAAAAAAAAGCAGTCTTTCTTAAAGTTTTCCTGAGAGCAAGTTTTACAAATCTCATCAGAGTCTCGTAATAGCCTCGCCATCATGCAGCTTTCTTTGAAATATAACACCATTGAGTTTTGTAGGAGGTGTGAATGTCCTTCATTGTCGAATGTTTCATGACAGCTCACAAGTTTTTGAGTTCAATTTCCGAACTCTTTAAGGTTCGAGAACTGTCTGTTAAAAATTTTGAACACAGACCTCGGTGAGAGATGAATTGTTAAAGTGCTAGAAGAAATGTTTCTATTCGAATTCTTCATTTAGACTGCTGACGAACTCTAAATTGAGAATTCGAATAACATCACAAGTGAATAATACAGTGTAATTTTTTTCTCATCACTTACCTTTACATAAAACGGTCCACCAAAATCTATGTCAACTACAGAAAATGGAGGCAAGATTTTCCTTCAGATAAACCGGCATAGGAGCAGTAACTTGCACACTAGGCGACGCTTTGAATCGTTTACACAAAGCACATCAATTTAGTATTATCTTTGATAGATTGTCTTCCTTTTACCCGCAAACCCTTTTCGCGAATTTCTCAAATCATCATTTATCGGTTTTGGATATTCCACCGTGGAACATTTTTCTGTGCGTGTGTATTCCACACACACAAGTTCACAAATGGATGTTTTGTAGGTGCATCAATTGAATATTTTTGCAGGTAAGTAAATTTTGATTTTTGGAGTCTTCTGCCTACGTGAATTATTCCGTCTTCGTCAAGGAAGGGATTTAATTCTACGACCGACGAGGTTTTGGGGATCAGTTAGCCAAATATTAAAAATGACAGTTCTACAGTAAGAACTTCTTTCTGAACATATTTTATGCAAATATTTCTGACATCATCTAGTTCTGCAACACTCAGTCTTAATTCTATTTCTGATGTAGATGAATCAGAGAACCCA
Source organism: Nephila pilipes (assembly GCA_019974015.1). Lineage (NCBI taxonomy): Eukaryota > Metazoa > Arthropoda > Arachnida > Araneae > Nephilidae > Nephila > Nephila pilipes. The sequence goes on from BMAW01016158.1 coordinate 1,317,399, forward strand.
ACAGATAACACGATAATTTTTTCAAACTAATATACTTATTCAAGTGAGTGAGTGAGTGATTATAGGGTTTTATGGAGCAAAAGCCAAAGCAGGCAATGCTGCGCCAAACATTTGTTAAAAAAACTTAAAATAATATGATTTTAAAAATACGAATCACACACAAGGTAAATATACTTTTTCAAATCCAACAACAATAATGCCACTTTGGACTGAATTTCGTAAACAAAGGATGAAATTTCCTCTAGTTCAGTTCTTCTTTCAACAGGATACTTCACTAGAAAATTAACATTTAGAGCCATCTGGCCACTCTTCCTTCGTCAGTCTCAGCCATTTAGGACCTTGAAGTCAAATTGAATCGAAAAAGATTTTCTGCGGTAATTCCGCGAGATATGTAACTAATCTGTAGGATTATCCCTTTGAGGGCAATGAGTATAATTAGCAGGATCTGTAACGGAATGAATTTCTGAAACTCTATCTGAAACGAACTGTTTCCATTTCGATGCTGTCCCACAAAAACAATGCAGAGTGATTAAGGAATCATTCTACAAGTATATTTTAGCGAAGGGGCATTGAAAAGTTATTTTCAAATATATTTATAAATTTTAGAAGCAATCTCGCTCCTAATAATTCAAGTCTTGATAACGTTAATTGCTTGAAAGGAATTATTCTGGATTTTGCTGTTATGAAACTAGTGTTAATACTACCATCGATTGACCAGTAGTGAAAATATGACACTGTTTCGAACACCCTAGGTGGCCGCGGTAGCCTAGTGGTCATGGTCACAGACTTACGGCCGATAGTTTTCGTCGAAACTTGATGCCACTAAAAACCCACCGTGTAGCCAGGGATGATGCACGTTTCATCTGTCGAGGCCCAAAGTCCTCCCGTTGGTGTAAGGTAGAAGTTAGGAGAGGGAGGTGCCAACTGAGGTAACGTCCTAGTCACTTGACCGAGGATCAAAACTATGAGGTCCGTCGCCAATAGGCCTCATTATGCTTCTTGAGCGACGTGAAAAAATCAATCCAATTCGAACTCTTTAGGGCTTCCAACGTAAAAAATATGCAGTTCTAATTCTTTTACTGACTACAAGGGAAAGGAGAAGTATTTTCGTTCTATAGTTAAGTCCTTCAATAAATAAATCTAATAACGCCAAATTTCCAGTTTTTGCTTCAATTCACTCCCCAGCCATTTTTCCATATTTCTTGTATTAATAATTTTATGATGATTATAAACGGTGAAGCAATTCATACTGGGTCAAATATTTTGGATGGCGTTAGAAGTACTCTACGTTTTGAGTTTTTTAAATAATCGATCATGTCAAGAACGGACTGCACATTTAATTTAAATGTATCCTCTTCAGTGTTCCATATTATTCCTAAAACCTTAAAAGGGCGTTCTTTTGCAACCTTCTCCTAGGCCATATCTCTCTCGCACCATAAACTACCAAACTCTTCCTAATTCGTCTCAAACTCTTCCTTAAATTCATATTAACTTCCTCAAGTATTTCTTCAGCTCTCAGAGAAAGCTTTCTACAGCCTTTCTCTTTATTTTACGGGGCCGATATAGGCCCCGTAAAATAAATCATCCTCATTAAGAGCGGAGTTAAACATTTACTGTATTATTTTCGAGTACGATTGTCACAATAAGGAAGAAATGACTCAATGTCACCCTAAAAGGCACGTGAGTCATTCGCAAAATTGTGTATGAATTTAAGTGATTTTCATCTGGATACCAAAAAAATCTTAAATAGTTTCTATCTTCATCTATCCCGAAGTTCAAAAATGCTCTTTAAACATCACTACTGAATATTCGCTAAATTACAGTATTATATCCAATATTCTGAGGTTTAAAGATGGTCCAGACGTCACATGATCATTAAAAGATTTTTGCCCTTTACCGTTTGACGATGCTTAGTACACTTATATGTGGTGTTTCTGTCAGAATGGGGTATATAATAACAATTCTTTCCCAAGTCAGAATTGCACTCCTCAACAATTTTCAATTTTAGTTGTTCCCTTAACAGTATTCTTATACTCATTATGTACCTCGTCGTTACATTTCATTTTAGTATTTAAGTTATCAAATCTTCATTTTGCTACCGCAAAATTATCATCCAAATAGTCGCCGGCCTTTAATCCCAGAATAATTTAGTGGCCGCGGTAGCCTAGTGGTCATGGTTTCGGATTCGTGGCCAGCGGTTTTCATTCAGTCGCGGGTTCGAGGCTTGGCCGCTAAAGACCCGCCGTGTAGCCGGGGATGATGCACTTAAATCTGTCGGGCCTAAAATCCTCCCGTTGGCGTAGAAGTTAGGAGAGGGGGTGCCAGCTCAGGTATCATCCTCGGCACTTGACTAGGTGGAAATTTAGGAGGTCCGTCGCCAATAGCCCTCTTGTTGCTTCTAGTGCGACGTTAATAAAAACTAAACTAATTCAAGAGTAATTTAGTTTTATAACTCTATTTTTTTAAAAATTACTTTCGAATTTAGAAGTGAATTCGTCAAATTTTGATCCTTTCTGTGTTATCATTAATCCCCATGATGTCAAACTGTCAAATATGTTTTAAGTTTTCATATAGTACAGGACAAAATTCAATGTTTAAAAAATGAGATGTACTGTAAGGATGCGACCTTGTAACAACTATTTTTCTGAAAAGGGTATTAAACAAGAACAAAGATTTATTTATTCTTTTCTTTTCGCTGGGAATGTAATTCCCAAAAATTCAGAGCTCCAAAAGTGGAGATATTTCATTTTCAAACGATTCGTTTATATTAGAGAGTTGAGTGACGTTTTGAGTACCCTTCAATTCATTTGTGGATACTTTGAAATGCGATCCTGAAATACCATCATTCAGCTGTCGTAATTCTGTTTGTAATTCAATCGTAATTCTCTTTTCAGGGTCACGTAAATTGCAAATAGTTTGTATTCCATAATCTCATTAATTTTGTTGATGAATTCATTTTTGCCGAATGTATACACACTAACAGATTTTCTCTTGCCTTAATGATGGGTAATTTTAATTCTATAGCTAATTATTTCTCTAAGAAGGAAGGTTGCCCGCCAGAATCTAAAATAACAGCAATACTTTTATTTTGAGTACGGCCTAATATAACAGCTGAGCATGTTCTTAGTGATATTTTGCAATCATCTGCATTTTTATATACTGATATTTCTGATGTCAAAGCAACTGAGAATTTTCGATCCGTCTGGCGCTATCTCAGTCGGAAGTGGAAGAGGAGGGGAAAAAAAACAGAAGAATCTTCGCAGATTAATTCACTATATCTGCGTTTTGCAGATTTTACATACATTTTTTGATTCATATTTTTTAAAAAATGAGTTCTGAAAGGCATAAAGAAAAAAATTATCTGATGGAAAACTTTCGCTGTTCGATTAATTAGAGATAGGAATTGAAGATTATTTTCAGACTTTATAGAAAATATACATTTTTTCACATCAACGACAAATGCCGAAGTAGATGGAACGTTCGAATTAAATTGATATTTTCCACTATAATCAATTTTTTTTTTTTTTTGAACTTTTATATTTTTGGGTAGACTTTTCTAAAGAGTTAAATTTAATTACTTTTCTCTAATTCACTGGGAATAAATTCTCTATGTGTGCTCATTTCGTTCACGGCACTGAGAATTTCATCCTTATAAGAATTCTAATAAATCTAGGTATTTAATTTCTACCTTTCACGTGGGTCCTACGAAAGAACTCTAACGATTAATCTCTGGGAATAGCCTTTAACGGAATAAGATGTAACAAACAATTATAGCTGTGTGTTAGGGTTTATTCCGTTATTTTCTAATCCTCGAATATGCTTATCGCATTCTGAATACAGTGTACTCTAAGGTGTAATAATATATAATTTTCGCACTGAATTTATATTCAAAACTGTAATATATATATGCATCTAACAAAGTATCATTTCGACCAAATCCTTCTTCTGATATTTTTTCGCAATGTCAACACATAATTTTGAGAGCTCAAGGATAAACCGCGTATAGCTACTTCCGATTCATCTTTTTTTTAAAAAAATCATATATCTTTTCAACATTACTTAGATTCGAATTTTTGTGGATTGTGATTATTAACGTCAATCCGAGAAGCAACCCGAAAGCTATTAGTGACGGACCTCGCAATTTTGAACCTCGGTCAAGTGACTAGGCCAACACCTGAGCAGGCAAACAATTTTCCAAACTTCCATACTAGGCCAACAGGAGGACTTTTAGTTCAGACTGATTATTGTGTTTCAGCCCTGTACACGGCGACTCTTCCGCGGCATCGGAGCTCCATCCTACGACCATGACCACTATACTACCACGGCTACAATTTTTGAGGTTAGCTTCTTCAAATTGAGAATCAAAGTCATTAAACTTTAATATATTTCCATCGTATTGAGATGCTTGTAAACGAGGGAGTTTTACTGCGATCTGATGTTAGTTTTCTCGATTGGTTTCTTTTCGTTTTCTTTACCTTTTAGAATTTTATTTACTCGTGTTTTTCCACGTAATAATGTTGTCCTTTCAAGAGTTTCAGTTTCATGTAATCAAGAACTGTGTGTGTGTGTGTGTGTG
>BMAW01016158.1:1331785-1374525 GCA_019974015.1 Nephila pilipes
AATGTTTGCAAATACCTTAACTCAACCCATTTTTGTAAATGTAAGCGAAATTACCTTTTTTTAACTTTTTTAATTACCCCCCCCCCTGATTTTTTGGGTTTAAAATGAGGAATAAAGGTTTCATCAAAGTTATTTTTTTTTTATAACACAAACTTTTTTTTTTATTATTAAACATAGAAACCAATGAATTCGTCATCATTCTCAATTGATACATGGCAGTTAGGTGCCTCTTTTTTCGAAAAAAAAAAATTGAATTTTTATTCACTTTTAGCCTTCTAAAAACAAGAATTATAAACAAAGCATTTGTATAAGCCCTACTGTCCTGCCCCACCTTCTTTCTTTTCTATCCACCTATCTTTCCTTTTCTTCATACCTTTAATTATTAAAAAAAATTACTTAATGGAAATATGCACAAAAGACAATGCTATGCATCGCGGAATAGTTAGACTCTGAGAAATTTATTTTATATTGTATAAAATAATATAATTAATTGTATGTCTATAATATATCATAATTGTATGTCTATAATTGTATCATTTTAACACTTCAATGTTATGTAATACGAATAATCTGTAGCAATACATTTATTTATTTACATTTTTCCTTGCATAATTTGCTGTGTAATGGGATATAAAATAAGGCCTTGAGTAAACTCACTAGCTGGAATTTGGCAAATTATCTTTTTGATGTTTATTTATAACAAGTCAGACTTTTTTTTTTGACTGAAAGTATCACTGATCATTTTTGAATTCTCGAAATACATATATTTAATTGTAATACGTAAGTAATATTGTTCCTTTGACGAAAGCTATATTGTATAATATTAATCAAAAATTTAAAAATCAATTACAAACTACTATTAAAGCAATACCACAGTAAAGTTGGTACAAATTGTCAGCTTTTACTTGTATGTCCAAATTCGCTCAGAAAATGTCATAAACTTACAATTTTGTTGATAAATTTTTAATTTTCTATGTCTACCCCCCTTATACTCCCCAGATCACCCATTATTTTTTGTTGTCTGCGCATTTTTTACCCCCTCCCCATTTAAAATTTCCAATAGCAGCTACTGGTTCCAGAGAGCAATGTAATATATACTCTTGAATTGAACATTTTAAGAGAAATTTTTATATTAATTTTAAAAAAAATTTTCATCTCATTAATTTCCTTTCATTGAAAATTTGTAAGAATTACACTTTAATATCCATTTAAATCAAAATCAAACGTGAAGTACTTTTATGTCTCTTCCAAAAATTAATGGTAATTTTTACAACATCTTTAAACTACATTAATGAAGTATCACAGCGATTCAAGTATTAAAAGGCTTTTAACGGTGTTTTCTGTAAATATTTTAAAGAATTTGTGAGCAATGGGGAAGAGGGAGTGAGAAATAGATAAATCGATAAATAGGGTATTTATCTGGTTTTAAGTTATGTTGATAATTGTAATCCTTTTTTGAAAAGGATGACAATCATTAATAAAGTCACGTGCATTGTTGGCAGATATATTCTTAAAAAATTCTAGTTGAAAAAGCCAACAGTATATGTCAACTCAAATTTATTCTCATAAAAGGAGATTAGAATTTAGATTCAACTCCACGAATAGTAAAAATAAAAGTCTTATAGCTTATAATTGGAATAATTTTTTTCTTCAACGAATAAAAGCTATCTACCAAGCAAAAGAACCGATACTTCCTAAGCGATAATCTTATAAGAGCGGAAAAACTTGAACCCACAATGATGGCTTAGGGTTTTATGAAAATATATAAACATTTATATATAAAATTTTTTTAAAGAGAAATCAACACTTCTTTGCTGGAAAGTAGCAAAAGAATCTCTAAAAAGTAAAAAATAATTTTTATTCGACCAGTTAGAAATTGAATGAAAATGTACAGAAAATAACAGTTTATTGCCATTATAAAAAAAAAAAAAAAGTGATGATTTTTCAAACCAGCTGAAAATTTTTAACTAAAAACTGAAGTGTTGTGTGCGATCATAAGTTAAGCTAGATAGTAGGAGTGGGTTTTTTAATTATATGCATATTATTTCCTACTTTTTTGGTCTTTATTTTCAAAATAATTTTGAACATTTTTTTTTTAGTTTTTTAAAAATTTTATTTGTAGTTTTATAATTGAACATTGTATTGTCATGAAACTGAGTTTGTGTGCAATATTTCAAGGTTCTAACTTATTGGAAAGTGGGTGAAAAATTGATGAAAACATATGTCCCAAACTAGATACACAGTGGCAAGTGATAATAAGATGAATCGGAAAAAGATGATATTAAAAACAAATAAATAAATGCAGAATTTATTTTATTGTTTTTAAAAAGACATTTGTTTCATTAATTTAAAAAGAGACACCAGTTTCATTAATTTTTTAAAAAGTCATGTATTTCAGAGTGAAAAAAAAAAAAAAAGACTCTGTATATAAGCCCTTCGATTCAGAATAAATTTTCGAAACATTCGATAAATGAACTAAGTTCACAATTTTGAAAATGTCAAGCAATCTCTTTTTTTGCTACTTTTGATTGCTGCTTTGATTCTTGATGTGAAAGATATAAATAAATTGTGGCCTAGTCAAAAAAATTTCTCAAGAATTCTAGAAATCTTACAAAATTATCATATAAATGAAGCATCTTGGATAATGAAATGTTGTTATCGATGAACTGAAACAATTAAATGGCAGTCATTTAGGTAAAATTAGCCCAAGTAGTTTATTTATTCATGATGATAATACTTTGGAAGATTTTAAAACGAATTATTTTTTACTACATTGTCCAGCCATGACGAAAGAGCTGCCCTTAGCGATGTGGTTTGCACCGTCATAGAAAGAGCAACGCAGTTTAAACTACGCAGTTTAATAGGTGCAATGGAAAACGGGAAAATCTCCCAAAAATTGTCTTCTTTTGGTACAGAATAAGGGTTCTTGAAGAAGTATTATTCATGCTACTTGAAAGAGGAATTCGATATTTTTAAATGTGGGAAAGAAATCGTTTCACGTTTATAAATTGAAATAAAAACAAAAATAATAATCTGTTAGTCACACACACACACACATATAAAATATTATTATTACCATTTTAAAAGAAATTAAATAACAGAAGTTCCCCTATGTATGAAAGAATAACACATCATTCAGGCCCAGTTTACGTTTTATTTTTGTATGAATTATATGTTATACAAAAAATAAATTTCTCCCTTTGTTTCATAAAATTCAATTTGCAAGTTTTATGATTACGATTGTCTATGATATTTATGGTTTTTTACCTTTTGATATTAGAAGTAAATTAATAAGTTTCACTAATTTTAATATAGCTTAAAATACAATTAAATATAATGCAAATTAAATAGGATTATTATAAATTTATAAACGTAAAATCATTTATTTCTAGTTAATGTATAATTATACTCTGTTGATTGCACAAAAAGCATTATATTGTTTATTGCTATATATTTAATTAGACATCCACACAAATATTTTTTTTATCTAATTCATCAGTGGGAATATGTTATTTAAAATATTTAATATTACAACTCAGAGCAGTTATTTTTTTACGTTTATTTAAGTACACATCAGTTAAAAATCAAATGAAATATAGTTCAAACAAAAAACGCTTACAAAGTGATGAAATTAGTACACCAATGTATTTTTTGATTGTGACAAAAATGTGTTTTTCTCTTAATGTAATTTCTTTTAATTTCAAGTTCTGAATTTTTTTACTCGAGTGACTTTTTTCTTTCACCTGGTATTTTCTGTCTTTGGTAAACACGCTCCCCCGCTAGCGATTTTTTTCTGTTTTCTCCTTTCTCCTTGTCAAACAATTTTTGTCTTTTTCTTTCTTTTTTCAGTCTGGATTGCAGTTTAAACAAATGTTTGGCGCAGCTTAGCCTGATATGGCTCTTGCGCCATAAACCCTAACTTTCATTCACTCATTCAAAACTGCCTACCACAATTTTCAAAAGAAGACTCGTTTGGTTTTTGCTGGATACTTGACACTAAAAATAAGAAAATATTTTTCTTTTGTGAAAAATAAATTGAAATTTATGATTGTGTTTTACATATAGAATAATATTAAGGTAACTGAGACGCCTTCTGAAGGGAAAAATGTGCTTATTAAACGCCAAATTTAAGTAATCCGAACTTTTTAAAATTAAAATAAATTAAAATCTTATTTTATCATCAAATTTTTGCATATTTATATAACTGTTTATGCAAAGAAAATCAGATTTAGAAACATAAATAATATATTTGATCAATTTATAATCATAATAAATTGTATTTACATATGTAGGTCGTATATTTACTCTTATCGTGCATAAAAGCCACTGTATTTATTGCTTTGAAATTTTGCAAAATATATATATAAACATAACATCTTTGTATTGAATATAAATATAATTTCAAAATTCAAATATCGTAAAATTTTAAAAATTTTAAGTCTTATGATTTAAATTTCTCATAATTTTCATAAATACTATGTAATACTTAAATTTATGAGTTATTTATAGGAAGAAAAAAAACTATGCTCACTGTAGAGAAGATAACCTCGTTTCATAATGTGTAAAATATCACTGCTGCGGATAAAGTAGATTTTAAGGAAAGTGTATCAGAATCCTTAAAATCCACATTTTGAGAAAAACATTAATAAACATATTTTTCTCCATGGTGCGATACATTTGTTTACAGCTTTAAAATTCAATGTTTGAATGTTATATTTATGAAATTCTCTAAAATAAAACATTTATGAAGTCAGCGACACACTCTTTAATTTTTAACAACAAAACAAAAAATTAAACAGCTTGAAACGTTTTAGTTTTTCAGTTACCTTAAGGAAATCTATTAAATAAAACAATTAACATTTTTCATTTCCTATTCCTCAGAAATATTTTGCTTACCGAAGCGTTAAAACCATCAACTGTCTTAGTGTAAACAAGCTTTTGTTTGAGCCTTTTTTGCTTGTTAAATTCTGAAAACTGGAAGAAACTATTCTTTTGGTCTGAGAATTTTTTCTGTACGGAGCAATGCGGTGCACATCCGCTTCAATGAATTCGTGCAACCCCTAATAACAAAACAACAGTTTAAGAAAGAGAACTAGTGATCTATTTTAAATTTTAAAAAAATTAAATTTATTTTATACTAATGTATTTCGTGATTTTTGAAATAAAATATATGATTATTAACAAAGGAGAGATATAGATTGCTTTTATTCCATTCATAATTATTTTTCCGATGAATTTTCCTTTAAATATTCCCACTGTTTAGATAAATAGTGTTTTAGAAAAAATAATACATTTTGTGTCAATATGTATAAATCTTCAGATAGATTGCCCAGAGATATTCTAAATAGATTTTATTTTATCTTCGAATTCTGGTGGATTGAAAATTTAATTAAGAATTCGAATTTACTTTTATTTTATCCTATTTAAAGACGTGCGTCACACCCCAGTACTTTACATTAATTTTTTTAAGGAAAATTTATTTAGAATACCCCTTTCTAAATAGATATATTTCTAATTCCTTTGGAAGGAGTTTCTTAGTTGTGTACAATTTTTATTACGAAGTTTCATCATTCTGAAAAGCGATTTCATTTATCGCAAATAATTATCATTTTGGAAAATCATTTTTACGAAACACTGAAATAGTATTGGGAATAGTTGAAGAAATTTCCTCATTATTTGACTGAAGGAAAAAAACCAGGGGAAAAAAAAAAGATGACATTCTTAAGGCATTACATCAGCTGGCATCAATTCTAGCAACGCACAGCGGGGCTCAATGGGTGTAAAACTGCCACTAAATCGGAAAATTATTTCATTAAAATCTGAATTGAGCCTTTTGGCTAAGATCCAGAAGTAGTGTTAGAAACAAATATAAATATAATCTTACACGTTTATTTATCAATTAAATGGCAAAAGATGATTAAAACAATGAATAACAATAATATGAAAAAGCTAAATAAAAATGCTGAAGTATACACGCCAAATTTATCACCACACACACACATATATATATATATGATTTTAAAGAATGAAATTTTTTTATAATAATGTAGAGATTAAATATATATACTTTTTTTAATTTTAAGAAGAAAAAAGAGAACACTAAGCTTAGAGATCTAAAAAGTTCTATAAGTAACTTACAGAATGAGTTCTTATTTTGATAAAGTCCATGATAACTATGCTATTATTTCAAACAGCTTTATGCTGCTATGAATAATAAACATCTTGTTATTAATAATACTTTTATTAAAGTTGTTAATAGTGATACAGAAATCACCAAAAGAATTTAAGCCATGTATAAGAAAACAGGTTATGCTATGAATATTGCAAAATTTCCTCGTATCTTTTTAACTCTTATATTTCATAAAGTACCTATTAAATTCCGAACTGTGACTAATGGATTCAATACATATATTATATTACAGGTGATAAAATTTTAAATATTTTACAAAACACTATAGATGGTTTTGATAAGACTGTTATTTTAAAAATAGTTGTATGAAATTATTGAACATGTTAATGAAAAAAGAGATTTACTCAATTTATAGTCATGACTATGAAGATTTGTTTAATTCAATAGACATAGAAGATTTAATTAATGTTCTGTGGTTAATTTAAAAAAATTAAAAAAATGTTTTTAACAGCTCTATATCTCATGAGAAATTTAAATTTCTTATTAATGTTGTTTCAAAAGAAATTACAATTTTTTATAATGATAAAAAATATCAACAAATGAAATGAATACCGCGGAGTGGACCAGTTAATAATAGTCTTGCCAATATTTACTTGCATTTTTATGAACAAAATTTTCTAGACAATAAATTCCCTTCGTTTAGATATATTCATGACATTATAATTTTTTAAAATACATTTAACTCGGAATTTAAACCGGATTTATCATTTTATCCTTCCTATTTAAATCTGATTTAAAGTAATAAAAACTCTAATGAAACAGGTTATTAACTTAACAGTTAAAGGTAGTAAGATTATATTTGTAATATATATATATATATATATATATAAAGAGTTTCGAGATTCCATTGATTATTGGTGCCGCGGTGCATAGTATCCGCTTCCCCCCCCTACGACCCTGAAGATAACAGAATAAAAAGAGGTGGAATCATAGATGTGTTCGGTATACTTTGGAGGAGTTGTTCATTGAAATATTGCTTAAATAAGTCCCAATACTCAATTTTAATTAATTAATTTATTTATTTTGAATTTCATTCATCTTTCTCCATTGTGCGACAGCCCTGTGTATAAGTATGATAAAAATTGAAGTCATTTTGAGATTAGATTTAAAAAAGATTAATTTAAAATTGGAAAGGAGATTCAAAATAAAAATTATTTATTTTATCTCCTACAATATTGTTCAAACAAAGATACTAAGTCGAAAATACTGAAAATAAAATTATTTTGAATAGAGAAAAATTTTATTTACATCAATTATGACAAACTTCATTTTAAATATGTATTTATATACATTGATAGAATGTGTTGGTGCTTTTTGACTACATCAGGTCTAGTCTGAGTTTTCGCTTCATTCAGAACATTAAATATATTGAAGCCATTTTCTAATGAGTGTAACATTTATCTATCATTCGCTCATCGCTTTCTCCTTTTTGAGATTAGACTGATTTCCGTGAAACATGTAAAATTCAGATAAGTAAATTTAGATCGTAATCAAAATTCATTCATGAAAAACAATGTATAAAAAATTAACTCGGCGAATTATTTAATTTATTTCTTGCCAATATCAATTAGATACTGTTGCATGCAAAAGAGATTTTTTTTATATATCTTCCCACTAAAAATGCACAGTTTAAAATCCTAAACAAGAAAGAAAATTTGTGAGATAATATATTTTGCTAATAAAATTTATGAAATGCTTGATTTGACAGCTTGAATAATCTATTGTGTATTAGAACTTGAAATTAATTTCTGCTCCTTTAATATTTATACTTGAAAATTATGTCATATCATTTTAATGCTTTTTCATTTCACATTAATAAACTATGTATGTTATATTACATAAATTGAAATAAATAAAAACACTGATTAATTTTATTTTTATTTATTTTGTTAAATCTACCATTGAAAAAAAATATTAAAATTTACTCTTCGTTGAAGTTAGTATTGACAAATTCAATAAAAATATTTTGATTATTTTGAAATATCTAATACAGCATATGAACTATGCTCTAAAATATATGAATTTAATTAGGGTAAAGTTGAAACCAACTGTTTTACGCACATCTTGATTTGAAGCATCATTTACTTCAGTCTTTCAATTAGTAATAGTCTCATGCTGCCATCTGTAGTCTAAACTTGTAATCAAATTTAATGTATGCTTATTTCTTTAAAACATTATTTTACACACAATTTGAATTTTATTTCATGAACAGTGATATAGTCAAAGAGAAAAAAAATTATCCTACAGGTAATGAATGCAATTTCAAAAATATTGTTACTCATATTACTGGGAAAGAAAATATCAAACTGAAATCTTCACAATAGACTGTAACTTATCGATATGACTAGTTATTTTGCTAAGTGACCAATATTTTTTGGATAAACGATGAAAAATTTTAGTTCTCAATAAGCTTGATTTAACAGAATCTTGCAAACAATTGAACTTCTTTTCAGTCAAACTGGATAGTAAAAGAATTAAAAAAAATTTGATTTTAATAATTAATAAAAATTCAACTCAAAATTTTTCAGAGTCAAAGATATTCCAACAAGTCAGAATAAATTATATGTTAATAAAATATTTTAATTTAATTCAAATTAGAGCTTACATTTGAAAGAATAACATAAATAAAAAAAAACCCTTCAGTTTATTAAAAAGGGTTTTTTTAATTCAATTTTTTTCATTAATTAATGAAATCTGTATTTACAGGGAAAGATAAATGTAAATATAACAATATTAGTAATAGAATAGTATAAAATAGGAAGGCATTGAGAACATCTGAATCAACGAACTTTCAAGAATATTAAAAGAAAATTATTTACAATAAAATAACGGAGCTCTGCAAAAAATTATTTATTTCTTTATTTGCCTAACTCTACATATTTCTTAAAGCTTAGAACTGATGTACAAAATTCATAGTAAAACATGGGGATAAATTTAAAATAGACATATAATTACATAGAGAAATTAAAAATCTCTATTTTTATTATTATTTCGAAAATTTATGCATTCATAGTTAACTTCGTTTAATAATCGTTAATAATAACATAAATTCAATCAATGTCATTCTATATCTATCAATTTATAATGGTAAAATTTTTATTAAAAGTTAAAAGTTTGAAATCTTTCATCATAAAATTGTTTTAGAGAAAGTGTTTTGATGTTAAACATATTTTAACATAAAAATTATGAATTCTTAAAAATGAATTCTAAGAGACTAATGAAAAATGTAGTTTCACTATTTATATCTATACAAAATCTAAAAACTGAAAAAAAAGAACACCTATCAGACTTAATTTAAAACATACATATTATATATTAAATTGCATTTTATTAACTTAAGAGAGATGTTGAGTTTCTGATTTGGAATTCACAAGCATCGATTTGAACCTTAAAAAATTATTAAATTACTATTTTCTACTGTTACTATATTCTTTAAAATGGTATTATATGAGGGATGCCAACAGAGAAATTCCTTGGAAATCTTACAATTAAAAAGAAAGAAGGGAAGGAAGAATCAAAATTTATTTTCATAAAACAGCAGTGAACTGCATGCATATAAAACAATTTTAATATTAATAATAATTCTGTGGTGATAATAATTGATGAAATTTTTTATTTCATCTGTTAAATTCAAAAAATGAAACTGATAAAAATGTTTGAAAATTTAATCATTTTTTGTAACTGAATCAGAAGCATCAATGATCTGAAAAATGATTCTTAAGCAAAATTGTTCATGTGTTTATTTAAAAGTAATTCAAAATGTATAACAACTACTAAAATGTAGTAATAATGAATTAAAATAATTATGTGAAGTATCTATTAAAATTAATAACTTGTGTTTTTATAGTGTATAATCGTTGAAACATTTATGTTAGATTTCCTCACTAGATGGCGACTACGTTCTAATGAACACTACAAAGATCATATATTCTTTGCTTCAATGATTAGGGTCATTTATCTGTTTTTTTTTTTAAAAAAAAAAGAGTGGCTTCTTTAACAACTCCTTAATTCAGAGAACACTTAGCAAAAGGAGAACTTACTGCATCAGTTTATTCATTGCTTCTTGTTCTTTTTTACCTGTTTCATAAGATAAAGAAATTAAAACTTTCATCAGTCTTTTTCGCTTCAGATTTCTGAAGACTTTAATTTACTTACATTACACATATTTTAATGCTGTTATTAAGTTTCCATTGACTCATTGATCTATATATTATTGGCGTTTTTTAATTAAAGGGATTCGATTATTCTTTTTTATGGCTCACATTCTAAAATACGACACCGATTGAGCCGTTCGTTTTCGTACTTTTTTTCGTGTGATTTTGTGAAGATAAAAGAAGAAGCCCAGGTTCAGGAGGTAAGAATCGGATACAGTAGCCATGACAGATGAAGATAAAAGAGTCTCGTGGAAACAGGCTTCTGATGCATTAAATACTTTAATAAAATTTGCGGAATACAAAAAAAAAAAAGTACTATGCTGAGTCCACAAATTTGTGTACAATCCGTAACAATTTTTTGTTGAAATCCGAATCACGAAAGCAACGTGATATATCGGATATGCTCCTGTGTATTTTTTCTAGCTATAGCTTGTCACAGCTTGTTTTAATTATCATAGTACTGCTTTAATTTTTCTTTTGTGCTGCGTTTTTTTTATCAATACAAGAATATTTAAAAAAATCAATATTCAATTTTTGAATATTTAATTTTGTTTTTGCTAGAATGACGAAATACTTTGTCGAATGTTTATATCGTCTACACAGGTTCAGAAAGCGCTTAAACACACACACATTCAATATATGTTTTAATCATTTAAATTTTTATCCAGAGTGATTTATCTTTGTTATCCTCAGCTATATAAGCGATTTAACATCAAAATTGTTGACGTTCAATAATTCGGCATGGCCATGGTTTCGAAAGTGTCAGATTAAATAGCACTTACTGAATCTAAAAACTTCTTTTTACCCATTTCATTAAGATGTTATTTCAGTGAACATTAATACAATAACGGTATTATTAATCACTCAAGGGGCTACTGTTTTCTATACTCTATAAATGTCGTATCTGACCGCTTCTTAAAAATTTAACTTGTTGTTGCGTATATTTTTGATGTCTGCTTTCACCAGTAACGAACTTAATTTTCAAAAATACGTCATAATAAATTTCTCCTGAAATTCTTATTGGGTTGAAATAAAATGTATGCAATATATGTCTAATACTTGCTTTCACCACTAATGAACTCAATTTTCAAAAATATGTCGTAATAAATTTCCCCCAATTTTTTTATTGGATTGAAGAGAAGCAAATAAATAAAATTAAGTATTTTATTTATTTATCGATTTATGTATTATCTTAAATCATATGTAAATAATATTATTCAGAATTTTAAACTGTAAGGTAGCCTTTTTTTTTTTTTTTTGGCTCAAGAATTTCAAACTACGTCTTTTTAGTTTGGCTTCCTTCTTTGAATGTTTTGGGGTCAAATGATTTTGAATATTAATTTACTATTATTAGCCACCCAAGGGGCTACTGTTTTTGGTGGATAACTTTTGGCGCATTTCAATTTTTATCATTTGCTTCATTTTTAATTACATTTAGCTTAATATATTCGATTTAACAGCATTATTTTTATCGTTTGCTTTAATTTTAATTACATGTAGCTTAAATATATTCAATTTAATAATTTATCGTTTCCTTTAGTTTGAATATCGGAAAAGTTTACAATTGTCCATTTCTCGATATTTCATATTTTAATTTAATTCTTATATTAAATTGAGTAATTATCTAATAATTATTAAAAAAAAGCGCACATTTGGTGGCGAAATATGTTGTTTGCAAAACTTCAAATGGAACTTTTTTTAAACATCTTTTATCTTTTTATAAATATGTATTTTATATCTGCGTTTAAGATAAAATTGATATGCTTTCGAAAAGGAAAAATGAGCTTATTTCAAGACAAATTTAAATAATGTTTATTTTTTTAAAATTAAAAGTAATAGTAGTCATATTTCAACATTGAGATGTGTGTATATATGCAAAGAAAACATATTATAAGCTTAAATAATTATGTATGAGTGGTTGATAATCTATAGCCGTATTTACATTTGCATAGGTCGTGTACTTACCTATAGACATATCTTGCATAACATCCGCTGGAATTTTAACTATAAACATTTTCAGAGTTCTTAGAAACATAACATTTTATGCAACGAACTTAAGTAGAATTGCAAAAAATTAAATTCAGCTACATTTTAAATATTTTAAATTGTATGATTCAAATTTTCCTTAATTTTTATACAAATATTGTATAATATTTAAAAATTTTGAATTTTTATTAGAAAAATAATGTTCATTGTAAAGGAAATACCCTCAATTCCTCACATGGAAAAATAAAATATTAATTTCATGTTCTTTAAACCAGACTATATAAAGGATTTTCTTCTTCTTCTAATTTTGTTATCCATACACTAAAATAACGTTTCCAATGACTGAAGTAAATACTATGAAATATATCAGCTTTTTAATGAGATATTAAATATTTTCGTTTTTGTTACTGTGATAAGTATTTCATTAATAAATTCTGCTACTAATCTGATAAAGATATCGTAACTGTGAATGATAATTATCAATCATTTCCTCGACTTCCAAACAATTTGTTATATTTTTTTTTTCTTAAAATAGTGATTTTCGTGAATAATCTTTCTGCATCGTGCTATGCTCTCTTTCTTTCTTTAGAGGTAGTAAACAGAGTGTCTAGTAAGGTGGTATTGATTATGTTTTGTGAGTTCAGAATTTTATAGTTTCAAATTTGAGCAATCATTTATTATTTAGTAAGCCATTCAATTTTATAAATTTTAAAACAATTTATTTCCTTATTTATTTTATCAGCTGCTTCAAGTGTATCCGAGCGAAGTAGTATGAATAAATAGTGCCCCAAATATACAAAAATGTGCAACATCAGTAGTAATTCTGCATTTGTCTGAATCCATCTAGCTTACATTAATGGTAGACGAAACAATTCTTGTTTGTTTTGTCAAACATTTAATTTCATATACTCATGTTTAGTTTTAAAAAATGGATGTTATGGAGCAGGCCTGACCAACCCGCAGACCACCTTGTGTCACCTGCGACCCGCGTAGCTATGTCATTTGAATAAAAATTTAAACTTTATATATATATATATATATATATAATATCGTCAGAATTTTTCTTCTATAATCTTGTTCAGAAACAATTACAGAGTTGAGTTCATTTCAAAAAGCTTGTGGGCCATCTTGCATGAATGGGCGACACACAATGTATACCTGATCAGCGAGACTAGTGAAGAGCTCGTGTGTACGCGGGGAAGGAATGCGACGCCCAGATCATGCGAAATAAAAGCAGCCAGTCTATCTAGTATAAGCCTAATATATTTGACCCAGAAGCGTATGGTTCCAGACATACTGATTTCTCGGTGTCTTTTGATCACTAATAATTTAGCACCAGCATTGTGTTGTAACTGCCGGAACGTTTTTAAAATTATATTTGGTACAAATACATTTAATTTAATAAAATACAATTTTCTTTAATTTTGTTACAGAATGTTCTTGATTTCTTTAATGGGGATCAGGAGGATAAGTCGCTTCCCGCGACTCAAGAGGGGAAAATAGTAGTGGTTTTTACCATTAGAATTTGAATTGGCGTTAAAAGAGCTAAAATTAAAAAGAAGGTGAAAAATCGAATTCATCTTTCGCACGCATCCAAGCATGCACACATTAACGCACGCACGCACTCATAATACGGTCCACCGGAATAAAATACTTTTCCAAAGCGGCCTGCAAAGGCTTTTGGGTCGGACAGGCCTGCTATAGAGTTACGTTCTTAAGGAGAAAACCAAACAAGTTGTACAGATATGGAAATTTGTTCGGAAACTAAAGAATAAAAATAATTTTGTAGGGTTATAGATGTATATATTTGCAAAAAGCTTTATGTGTGTGTTTCATGCAAGCAGTTGCTAACCTCCCTCTTTTCCTAACTGAATTTTTTAAATAGTATTACCATCTATATTTGTGTATCACATTTGAACATTTTTTTTGAAAAAAGTTGCATTTTAATAATTGAATTCCTTAAAAATATTTTTAATGTACTTTTTTCTGAAATAATCAGCAAGCCTAACGTGGATCTACTCACGTCTTATTATAGAAGTAATTTGTAAGATTTTGTAAGAAATTATACAATTAGGTTACTGGGCAAAGAACTGAAGAAATGTTTAAATAATACTAAATAATAATGCTTCTAATTTTCATATGCTAATGGGTACATTTTAATCTGAAAATCTAATGAATAAATTTTTCCCAATTTTTAAATTGTAATGGACACATAGTAGAAGTCACTTAAAATTTTTTTTTCCACTCTAGAACTTTCTTGGAATGTTTTTTTAAATAAAGAATGAGGAATTTCTAAGAAATTGTAAACAAAGCAAAAATATGGAATAATAATTTTGTACACGTTTACGTACAATATAATGGATGAACAATAGTTTTTAGTTATTATTTCGTAGTAAAAAATAAAACTATTAAACTTAAAACCAAACAAGGAAAAAGACAATGAAGTATTTTGAAATTCACAAAAAATGAGTTTAAATTTAGAATTAGAACGAAGATTTTAAAGTATGAATTCTATAACATTAAACTTACTTATAAATTGGGATTCTCATCTTTGAGAGAATATATTATTTTGCTTGCAATTAATTTAATAATGCTCTTATTTTTCAATAAACTTTTTTCAATTATTTTTTAAAACCTCGTAGTTAAGTTCATCAATGAAAAAAAAATTTTTTTTTTCATGACTTGAGTTTCTATTCCCAAATTGTATGTATAAAATTTCACTCGTAATTTTTTATTTACTATTGCTTGACCTTGATCCGTAAACAGTTCATACGATTGAGAGAATGAGTGAAGACTAAACAACCTAATTTACTAATTCACTAAATGTATAATTTACTATTTCTATGTAATAAATTATAAATAAATAAATTATTTATTTTACTATAAAATGAATGCAAGTTTAAATGTGTCCTATTTTTATCGCTATTTTCAATAAGAGATTAAGCTATTTAAATTTTTAGAGAAAGAGAGTTAAAATAATTAATAATTTTAAATTACAATTGTTAATTTTGAGTTAAAAGGAGCAATAACCTTCTTTTCCTTTTGAAACAAACCATTACATCACTTCAAACGTGACTAACAGATAAATGATTAATAAATATTCCACAAGTAAGACTTTGTAAAACCATTAATAATAGTGTAACATAAATATATATATATGATTTAGAATTGATACTGAAAGATAAACAAAGAAAAAAAAATGAATAAAATATGATAATATTGTTAAATCGTGTCTTAATTTTTTTTTTTTTTGTTCATTATTACAGAATTATGTTAATTATTTCAAAAAATATTTTTGAAATGACTTAAAAGCTGATTTGGGTTGCGAGATTCGGGGAATGGAATTATTTCGTGTCTGAGAGAGATGGATAAAATAACTGATTAATGGAGAAGTTTGTATATATGGACTTCCTGGTGCTTAAAAACAACCAGAAGTCCGTTCGAAAGATAGAATAAATGCATTTCAAATGAAAATTTTTCATTTATTCAATTAGTTCAGAATTAAGCATTATAAAGAGATAAAAACAATTAGATATCAATGGTTTATATAAACTTGCAAATAAAAAAAAAGTAAACTACATAACAATAAGGTTTTTTGTTGAATTACCATACACAGATTTCTGCCTAGTAGAAAAGTAAATACATGAAATTTACTTCCACACGATTTGAGTCTATCTTTTTTTTTAAATATATCTTTTAAGTGCGAAATTCATTTTATATGCATAATATTTTATATAATAAATTTAACAGTTTAATTTTCTTTTAAATTTTAATTATTTTATTCCTTTTCGATGCAATCGTTTCATCTTCAGATTTATTCTCATACAGCGTTACTCGATTTAAGTCGTATTATATCAGATGTCTATTAACACGTGATTTTTATTTTGTCTAACCCCAACTTAAAATGATTACTTAGCAGTTTTATCAAGGTTCACATGATATGCATTTTCTCCAGACAGTTAAATAAACCAGTAAAATGATTTATTCGTGTTGCATGTCACATCGACAAGCAAGCGGTTTTATTTTTGACTGAACTTCCAAATGAAAGCAGCTAGCTCGCACTAAATTACACCTTTATATTTAAAAATATGTGAGCACTTTAAATTTTCAAAATAAAGTGTCTTAATTTTTTTTAATACTTCAAAATCACAGCTGTCATAAATAATGGTATATAATAATAAGTATATATTGTGATATTCTGTTTGGACACAAAAATGATTTGCTAAACATGCCCAAAGAATTATTTAATTTATACAATCTTTAACACTCTTTGTTATTGTTTTTATGTGATATTTTATTAAAATAAACTCTTATATTGAATATTTATTAAGTTCTTGTACTGATTGTAAACAAAATCTGTAAGAAAACTTTACTCTCTTTCTTGAAAACAATTTTTCCTTTCAACTTCATTGCATTTTAATACTTTTCCCCCTCTGGTATTGATCTTGGTCCTTGGTTGATAATCAGAAGAGTTGTGACGACATAAGGATTAAGGTCACAAGCTTCATGGCTGGGTAAATTCAAGTCGAGTCGTAGCTTTGAGTCACTTATTCCACCAAAAACATCTTACAGATATGTAAGGGATGCTGATAGTGACCTCTACCTGAAAGTCCTCACGTGGCAGTTGGTGGATGAGGTACCAGCTCATTAGTCGTTTTCATTCTCCAATCGGGGTTGGAAATTATAAGGTCTTTCATCATTAGTCTGGTTCGATGCTGTTGAAGCGAATACAAAAATTTAAAAACCAATCAGTTGCATAATTAATAACAGAGGACAGAGGCAAGCACTATAAGTAAATAGTGATTATCTCTTTACTAAACACAATTTTCTTCAAATTCACTTTTTAGCATATATATATTTGAATACTGGTTAATTTATTTCTCTTAAAAAATCAAAATACAATCCCCCCTCGTTCTTAAATATAAAGCACACATAAACTCTTTTAATTTAAACATTAAAATAACATTTAAAATCAATTCGAATTATAAATTTTTTTCCATATTTACAATAAACTGAAATAAATGAGTTTACGATATAATTTTTTAAACCGAAACCATATATTTTTTTATTATATGATTTTTATTATGTGTTTACAATCATATTAATGCATGAATGTACATGTAAAATTGTTACAGTAGTGATATTCGTTCAATTGTATAAATATATAATATATTGTTCTTATAATTGTATAAAGAAATTGTATATGAGTTTCTTTTACCATCTTGATGTTTAAAATTTACTGATATCTATACTAACATACTGATAAGTTCTGAGTGTTTTTATAAATCGAATATTTCTGAAAACCGAGCAACTGAAATTTTAAATTGACTCAGTGAATGAAACATGCCATATAATTTCAATTGAATTCAGTTATTGAGATATTTAACGAATGAAAGGCAAGTTTTGATTATATTATGTATGTTTGTTATTTCGTATCATTTGCTGCAGGGTACAAATTTATAGGTTCACGAACCACTGAACCCTAATGTTCTTTAATGTGGTAGGATTTAAATTTTGCTGATAATTAAATTCGATGCTGCTTTTTTTCTTCTTAACTCTAGATAAGAGACCTTATTGCTTGGAGTAAGAATGTAAAGCAGCTTAAAGGGTTTACTTAAACATTATATATTTGTAGATTAAATCATATACGTGAAAAGTTTTCTGTCTGATTTAAACAGAACGAACTAAAACAGTGGTTATAAGCTTTTCAATTTATAGATTTTGTCAAGCTTTGATTATAAATTGTGAATTCAATGTAGTTGAATGAGGAGAAATGTTACATAAGAATTGAAATAAAATCCAAAAAACCATGAAAAGATATGATTTTCCTAAATTAAGACGGGATGCCAGTTCAGGTGTCGTCCTCGTCACTTGACCGAAGTTCAAAATTACGAGGTCCGTCGCAAATAGCCCTCGTGTTGCTTCTAATGCGACGTTAACAAGAAACCAAACCTAAATTAAAAATTTTAAAATAGAATTAACATATTTATCTTCATAGATATGTTACAATACCGATATTTTTGTAATATGGTAAATTTCATACAAAGCCATCTCATGTAGAAAAAGCAAGAATGTTGAAATAAATTCCAATACTAATTTTTATGTACAATATATGTAATTTTTCCATCGATATATAGTTAGCTCAATTCTTTTATATATTTCTAGTAAAATAAATGGAATATATAGAATGTAATAGATTGAATACATGTTTCAAAGAGGCGTAGCCAGTATTTCAAGCATTCATTATGGTACCATTAAGAGAAAGAAAGCCTTTTTAAACCTGAAGATTAGTTAATGGATAGTTTTTATCTATCATTTCGAATGGATTGTGAAAACATGCAACTTATTTTAACCCTTCATTTGAATATTCTGAAGCTTGGTTAAGGTAAGTGAGAAGCAAAGAAAAAATAATCGAAGAACAATATGCATAGAATTTATTTCGAAAGAAAATAGTTCTTGAAGAAGTTGTGTGTGCGGAAAAACTGAATGACATGTAAATTTATAAGCGAACTTTTCAGTTGTTAATTCCGAATTAGGTGTGTTTGTGGCGAGTATTAAGCAAAATTAAATTGGTTTAAATTAATTGATATTGCTATGACTATGTAGTTGATTAGAAAACATAATGTTATGCTTTATATAAAAAATGCAGCACTTACAAAAGTGCATCGAAGAATGATTGGTACAACATAGGATATTTGCGGAAAGAACTGGGAATATCCGAACTCAGTAAGTTTCATGAAACTATGCATGCTAAAAATTGGTAAGGAAATAAGCCTTTCTACTCTTTCGAGAAAAAAATACGTTTTGCCTATTAGACCAACATTCTGGCTTATATTTTATCTAGATCATAACAAATATTTTAAACAAATTTATACTTCGTTTATTTTTGAGTTTATTAATAGACGATACTTATTTTATACCTTTACAACCCCTCATTAATCTTTTCCTTTCTTCCCTCCCCTTCCCGTCCATATCTTGTTTGTATAAGAATAGCTGGGGAAGTAATATAGAAAATTTTAATTGCAAATTTATTATAGTTTACATCCCCTGTTATTAGTACTTTTTTATTTATGACAAATAAGATTTACAGTACATATTTACATCTTATTGACAAAGGAAAGAAAAGCTGGAAACACACATCATTTACGTTTGTCGATTTTTCTTTGGACCACATTCTTTGCACCTTTTTCTTTCAGGCGTTCTGATATTTTCTGGTTTTTCACTTGCTGCAATTGCCTATTTCTTCTTCAATGTTTTATTGGAATTTTTTTTTCATTCTACTATTTTTATGAGGTTTAATCAGCTGTTTTTCCAAGTTGCTTTAGAAACCGGCGTCTTTTGATCAAATTGTTTTGATTCTAAGAAGGTTTTACATGCATGAAAACAACAATTGCGTTTACTGCAGCCAGATCAATTATACTGTAGAATAAACACACAGACCATCTATTAGTTTCCTTTTAACATGTATACACGGCAAATAATGTATCGGTAGTAATACTCCATCTTTAGTTCATTTTAAAATAAAAGTGTACCTGTTTTCTGGAAAGGTGAATTGCCAATTTACTTTTTTTCAGCATATATGAAGCAATAGTCATATTCCATTGAAAACCAAATAATAAGGAAAACATTTTTCTGTCACGCGATATCTATTGAGCATTACTTGAAATACAGACCATCCAAAAGTGCTTAAGTTATTTTAGTATGTATTTCTATACATATTAGTGATATGAGATGATTAGACCCATTAAGACAGGAAAGTTAATAGAAATATCCAAACATGCATATAAAGATGAAGCAAAAGGCAGTCATTTACTTAAGAAGTACTAATTGAAAGAAATGGTATACTGACATTTAAGAATCCATGCCTAGTTATAATATGGTTCTAAATTTGGTTGAAAACCAAATAATGAAAGAAACATTTTTGTCATGTGACATTTGTTGAGCACGAATGCATCTGTTATGGCTTTCTTGCTAGAGAATTGAATAATTCCAATAAGGCTTGAGAATGATTACAAGTCTTTTACAAATAACAAACATTTATTAAAATGTTCCGCCCCTACCTCTCACACGAGTCGATATTGCGTTTATCTCATACAATGGCAACCCCTCTTCTCGACCTAAGGAAGAGACATCACAATTTTCTCGAGCCAACAGGCGTCACATTGAGCACCTACCGAATTTTTTTTGTACGAAAAATAAAGCATATATTTGTACCTAAATTTTGTCCCGAAAGTAAAACATAAGTGACATCTATTGAGCATCTATCGAATTTTTTTTTGTACCTTAAGTAATTTTGAAATAGCAAAACTCTTTACTGAGTATCTAGGTATACAAACTATAATTTTTGAATTTCAAGTGATTGCGAAACACCACCCACTGTCAATTGTGTTCACATTCGTGATACAAATGGAAGGCTAGATAAAACAAGAACAAAAGTTTTTATCTCGTTTTAATAAAGTTCATACTGAATGCACCTAAATACTAAAATGAAATACTTATAAATGCAATCCAAATTCATTAAATGTATCATCTGAAGAAGACTGATAAACGAAATTTAAACAATAACCGTTTCATTTTTCTGAAGATACAAAAGAAAATTCTCTCATCGGCACAGGAGATAAAAGCATAACTCTATTTTATTATTTGTACTCAAAGAGATTGACTGTAATCTATTTCAAATACGAGGGATAAATCAATATAAGGCGTTGTTTTAATGAAACGTAATCGAACAAAACTTTGCTTTGCTCAGCGCATTTTGATCAGATACAATTCGATAAGCACGTGCTAAAACGAGAATTTGAATGAATACAGAAAATAAAATATTCTCTGTTTAGTTTTACTTATCGTTTTTCATAATGAATTCAAAATACCAGAGAATTGATACTGATAAATCGAATGATGATTATTCAACTGCTTGTTTTGAAGTAAAAAGTGGTGGTGAAAAGAAAGTGGTATAAAATGTATTCAATTAGAAAAAAATCTTTAGTTCAGTTTTTTCTTAAAATTCTAGTGAGCTTTGTGAATTTTGTATTCCTCTGGCGTAAACTTAACATATTTTTTTTATAACCTTAACATATTTTTTTATAACCTTAACATATTCTTTTATAACCTTAACATATTTTTTTATAACCTTAACATATTTTTTATAACCTTAACATATTTTGCATAACCTTAGTATATTTTTTTAATGTGAAAATGCTCTCAAGAATGATCACAGTCAATGAAGTTTTTTTTTGAAGCACATTTCATTCATACAAATTCAGCGTCATACAGATTATAATTATCTCAATTAAGACTACTTATTAATTTATAATTAATATTGTCCACTTATTATTCATTTAGTAAAATTTATTTATAATAATTAATCGATTAATTATTATTAATCATATTTTCTTGCATTCAAATGTAAATTGATTCACAAATTTTGTTCTATTACTTAATTACATGAAGAATAGAAGAAATTTGTATTCTCTAATATGAGTATTCTCTCTCCATGTAAGTATTCTCTAATTAAAAAAATGTGTTTGTGCTGGGAAATATAGAATTTTTAATTATAATGCTTTCGATAATAGTTTGATGCCACTAATAATACTTTATTGGTTAAAAAAAGAATAAATAGCATTAAACAAGTTTTAAGGAAATTGAGACGTCTTCAATAAAGAAGAATGAGCTTATTTTATGCTAAGTTTAAGAAATCCACACTTTTTTTTAAAAAAATTCAAAGCAACGAATGGTTTATTTTAACATTGAGATATCTGTATATATAGGCATCTTTTTATTCAAAGAAAATCAGATTTATAAACATAAATAATTCTGTATGAACAAATAATAATCAATAACTGTGTTTACATTGCTAAGTAGAGTACTTCGTAGTCTTTCGTAGATTCCAAAAGTTACGTAATTACATAAAATCTACCAAACTAATCCTTTAAAAATTTGATCATTACTTATTAGTATAATAATCTATATTCTGAAAATGATTATAATTCCAAAAATTATTAATAATAGTTTAAAGATTTTTAAATTTTATGATTCATGTTTTCAGTAATTTTTATATAAATTTTGTGTAATACTAAAAATTTGTGAGTATTTATTTAAAAAAAAAAAATGTTCACTGTGTAGGAAAAAGCGTTTCATAATGCTCAAAATGTGGATGAAGCAAATTTTAAGGAAAGTGGTACGCGAATCCTTAAAAAAAAAAAAAAAAAAAACACTTCATTTTGAGCAAAACGTAATTACAAATATTTTTTCCGTCATTTGACCAAGGTTCAAAATTACGAGGTCCGTCGCCAAAACCAACCAACGGATATTTTTTTCATTGGTGTTGCACGTTTTATTTACAAGTTCGAAATTAAAATTTCGAGCATTCATTTCATCAAATTCTCATAATAATACATCTACGGTATCAGTAAACCATCCTCTATTTTTTAACAGCAAAAAAAAAAAAAAAAAAAAAAAGAATCATATTAGTTTCTCAGTTACCTTGGTGCAATATGCCGGATATTGAAAGCTTCACAGTAGAAAAAGAAACATAAACAAGACTAATAAAATGGTTTCACATAATTTACCGAAGAAAATACTTGCAAACAAACCCAGAAAGAAAAAGTTTCCACGAACAAAATGAGTTTTCTAAGAAATATGTAAGGAGTAAATTTATTTGTCCAAGGATGTGTGTGTGTGTGTGCTGATCCGTATTTCGGGTAAGAAAGTTAATAAAATTTTTTTTTGAATGAAATTCTTCCTAAAAAGTGAAGTATATTGGCCAAATTTAACAACCCTTTTAAAAAAATTTTAAAATTAAAACCTTCAGTCGTGGAATCTGTGACTGTCATTCAAGATGAGAACGGTAGTGTCATCTAAAAATGCTACTAATTCCATACAAAGAGAGGATTAAACTAATTGCAATTCAAGTCCAGTAGTGCGTCCGGTTTCTAAACAGTGTTCTCGTGAGAAGGAAACAAAGCGGCTCCACTCGAAGCGAAATGGAGCGGACTGTAACGAGCCGATTTGTCTCTGGCACGAGGGCTCTCTCGAAAGAAGAGCCCTCGAGTCCGTTATCAGGCTGGAAAAAGGCGCGACGCATTTTGTACGGAAGCCCCCGTTCTGTGGCGCAGATAGACATGAAATTGAACAAAAGTGTTGTAAAAGTGGCTCCCACCCGTAAAATGTGGAGCGCGCGCTGTGGAAAATCTCATTAAATTCCGCGTAAAATAAAGCCGCGAGTTAGAATGAATATTTCCCCTCGCCGAATCTGAGAAAAGCGTGAAAAGTTTTTTGATATCTCACGCCGGAGGGGGCGCGAGAGATAGTGGTGTGAAAAAAAAGCGAGCGAAGGGGGTGCGATTGGATCGCAGTTGGCACCGTTTTATTGCAGGTAGGCCGAGCAGGTTGTGGAATGGTTGAAGCCCGAGGCGTCGCACTTAAATTGTATGTAAAATCCTCTGCTGATGGAGTGCATAAGTAGAATTGCCTGCACCTATCTCCGACTGTCATTGGACTGCTCTCCGCAATCGTTAGGCGCGCGCCATGATAAATAAGACTTATGGATGAATTTAAAAGGACGCGCTAAGCCATTAATTTTAAACTATCCCGTTTTAACGAGTACGACTGCGGGTGCGTGCGGCGCCGCGATAGGAGCTTCATTTTAAACCGTCCCGCCATAAAAGGGTGCAAAGGAGAAAGAAAACTACGCCATTAGTTTAAAGGTTCACGTAATGAAGAATAGCTCACGGGCAAAACAGTTCCCCGGCTTGAGTCATTGCCGCTTCCCATTGTCACATTCCGCAACTGCTGATAAGCGGAGCCGCCCGCCTAAAATGGCCATAGCGATGCGATATCCGTGCCCCCCGCACGAACGGCATTAAAATTCAAATCTTTGCCGCAGTAATCTCCCAATAATGACAGCGCGCGCCAAAACCCGATAAGCCTGGATTGATAGCGAGTGCACGGACTTTCTTTATCCGGGCACAACTTGGCTCGGAATTCGTCACAAAATGGTAAAAGAGAAACCGAATGAAAAACTTTTTCCTTGGAGGTGAATGGAAAATTTTGTCGCCCGGCCCATAATGATCGGCGGTTGAGCGATGGCGGTTTATCTATCCCGCCTTAATGGCCGACGGTTGTTATGGCCTGCAGGCCCCACTTAAATCCTTATCGGAGCCCGCCACCGCAATGAGCAAAAATGGGCAACCTAATGTGTTTTACATAACAGATGGCAGTCGGTCCGCAAGATACATTTTATAATGAGACTTTTAAAGAACTGCGCGAGTTGCAGAAATTGTCTTCATTGGGGCGAGCCTTATTTACGAGGACGACCTTTTCTAGGCGATGATAACGCGTCTTCCGCCGGGGCTCAAAAATGGAACCGTTTAGGGCGCCCCAATCGCCGAATAAAACAGTTGTTAAAACGCGAGCCTCGCCTCATTCCGCGCCGCAAGATCAAAAGATTCCATTCTTTTTCAGGTGTGCGCTCCGGCGTTCGAATTAAAAACGTGCGTAGGTGAGCTAACGAACAACTAATTAAACAAAGCGTCGCCCAGCTCCACTTCCGGCGCGACGCCCTAATCTGATTAGGGCACGCTTCTTAATGAACCATTCGAAGAAAAGAGCCTTCATTCACAGAGCAGGCCCCGTTCTCGAAGCGAGAGCTCAATCTTGCAATCATCAAAGGAATGCTTTTTTACCCGATCGGTGACAAATCGCCTTTTTATTTAGAGCCACTGAACATGTTGCTCCTTGTATTCTTCTACAATATTTCTCATGGGAGAGAACTATACTTCTCATATTCAATTAAAGGATCAACTTTTCTTTTCTTTGATTCTACAGAAACAATCTTCAAAGCTTACAGTGATTGTCTCCATTCTCCGTCGTTATTTTAATCAAACTTCTCTAAGATATCATTATAAATTAATGCACATTTTCAAAAACTTTTTTAATTTATTTCAGTAGACAATCTTTCACCAGACTAATCGTTGCAAATTACAAGAGAAACAAAAGAAGAATACATTTCATTACACAATTTTAGAAAGGATTTCAGCCTAAAGATTCGCCAATCAAAATATTGAGTAAAAGAGTTGTTCATGTCATGATCAACGTTATTATCATTATTTTTCAATATTTAATTTATGCACAATCAATTTTTACTTACGTTACATTTTTATCAGTTTTTTCTATTACTTTGAAAACTCTTGATCAAAAGATTGTTTCCTAAAATGCTGCCAATCTTTTTGAATTTGCGTCTATGTACTTTCATTCAATGAAAATTTCTAATGATTACTTCATAACTATACATTTCTTCACTTTCAATTTGTAGGCACAAAAAAAAAGTATTTTCACAATTTCAGATCTTGACAAAATTTTATCTACAATATCTTTGTTAATAGATGTCTCAAGGGCATCTTAGATCACTTAGATATTTGAAAATAAAAATTCATACTCGTAACTTCTATCAAGAAGTTTTAACTCGTAATATTTAAGACAATTTAATATTTAAAGAAAAAAAATAATGCGATAAAAGAAGAGTAAATGGATTTTTTTTTTTTTTTTTTTTTTTTTTTGATGACCGACAACAAAAAAAGTTTTGGTATCATTTTAACAAAAGTTAACAGTTTATAATTCAAAATAAAATGGGACCGAATTACTGAATTTCGGTACTTCGAAAGTGAAAGAATTGAATCAAATAGTTTTGAACATTTTTTTTTTCCTGAATTGTTTACATTTTTTTCAAATAATTCGATTTTGATATTTTTTTTTTCAAAAAAATTCAGGTCAAAATTTTTTCAAATCTATACATACAGAAAATGCTCTATGCATATTATAAGTATATATTTAGTTCACAATGGTATCTACGAGGGGATGTTCCGAAAATAATTTCATCATTTTTTGTTCTCAAGGAAAATTAATTGCCAATAATAAATAAATAAACCAGTCATCATGAACTAACTATGCACCTTGAACTATTTTTTGACATCGTCACAATTGACATTGAGACATTTATCGTAGCTTGCAATCAGTTTGAAGAAACCACTTTGGTAAAACTCTTTCCCCTGCGTTGCGAGGAATTGTCGTACAGCCGGCTCTACCTCAGCATTGTTTCGGATAGACCTAAGCAAAAGTAATACACAATGTGGATCTACGTCTGACACTGTTAAGCTTCTATCCGCTAACACCATGTCCTGTGTTCTAGTAGTGTTGTTTTCATTCATGGATGTGGAAGGACGTTCACTGCGATCTTCATCCTCCACATTTTGCTTTCCTTCTCTGAACATGAAACACCAGCATCCAAACGTTTGACGTGACGTGATATTGTTTACCATACATGGTCTGTGGGTTTCATGGATGACTAGCCCCACGTGCCCATTCATACCTGATAGCAGCACGCACTTCCATTGCCGAACACGTTGTTAGTCACATCTCGGGCACGCTGGTGTGCTGCTACTCTCTTCTCTTCGTCGCTCTGCTCAAGCGTCATTCCTCCTTCACTGACACTAATTCTGTCTTTGAAACAGCAATAAGTTGGATTCTACTGGCGGTTGTTTGTTTCATCTGGTGTACCATGTGCTTTTTCAAAAAAAAAAAAAAGAAAAAATGGCGAAACTTACTTTCGGAACAACCCTCGTATAATCTTCATTTCTTTCTCAGCTTTATAAAAAATTTTCGAACGTGATTTTTAATGATAGAGTTATTTTACTTAGTTTAGGTTAAATATAAAGAACTATATTTTTTTGCGATTACCAATTAACTATTTTAGTAATTAAATGACTAAAAATGAATAAATGGAATAACTTATGAATTACCTCTGTCAAAGGTATACAGATCTAAATCGCTATTATTATGTCGGAGATCTGTGGATATAAATCCTCCTTATAGCTCGATTCAATGTGTCCTAGTTAATAAATAAAACTTAACGGAATTTAAAAATAATACAATATGATAAGTCTTAGATAGTATAATGAAACATTAAGAATTGCATAAGGCAATAGTAATAATTGCAACCCTTAAAAATAAATATATATGATTGTTAAAACAATTGGAAGATTTAACAGTAGTTGGTAAATTTTCAATATTAAACACAAAATTTTTAGAGGAATTACACAATCTTAATATTCTCTTACACTCTCGTGAAGATATCAAATATTGCTATTTAAAAATCTTAATCCAGTTAAATAAAATCCTCTATACGACACTTTGTCCCAGAAAGAAAGTTAAAAAACGTATTACCAATATGCCTGTAAATGTTATTCATTTACTTAGAATCAGTTACCAAGAAAATGATTAAAAATTGCTCTTGATACTTTAAAGGTCAAATATCTTTTTTACGAAGGGGTATCGTAAAGTTTTAATTATTATAAAGAAAAAACTGAGATATCTGGGTAAAATTTATTCTGCATAATAATTTATCCTTAGGAACATAATGTTGTAAATTTAGCTATTAACGTTGATTTGTTTGCTTTCAAAAAACCGTAGATTGAAATAATCTACATGATGGAAAAGAAAGTTTAATGTGCTGAATTCTACAATGATGTCCTTCTATAAGTCAAGAAACGCTGGGAGAAATGTATAACTCTTGATGGTTACAAAGTAGAGAAGTCTTAAGAATAATAAATAAAAGTTAAGTCTACCTCGATTATTTTTTCAGTAATATTTAAAATTTTACGTTACCCCAAGATAATAATTAAAACTTTGCGATACCGAGTTTTACTTCAATCTACGGCTATCTGAAACCAAATCAATCAACGTTAATAGCTATAATTTACAACAATGTGTACATACAGATAAATGAATGAGCAGAATAAATTTTATCTAAATATCTCTGCAATTTTTAGTAATAATTAAATTTTTACAATACCCTCTCGTACTTAAAAAATTATTATACTAAAATAAAAATTTATTATTTTTGTGCGTTAACTCGAAGGCCAGGTTTTATCATTTTGAATCTCTTTACAATGCAAAGCTCTGAATTAAAAGAAGATAAAATTCATGTTTCTTTTTGCTGGAAAATAAATAAGCAAGCAATAGTAACTATTGTAATTGTCTTTGAACTACTAAATTCTTTTACGAATTCGCTTAAAACTTCAACTTCACTTAACTATTAAAAATTAGAAACATCATTTCATTTCTGGTAGCGCCCTACTATTGTTCCATCACAAGTAATTACTTAAAGCTTCATTAATCAGTACATTTACAAAAGAAATAAATCTAGCCAATACTCAACTAGAGTTTACTTTGGGAAATCAAAGTAGTCAAAACACTATATATTTCGAATCAAACATTTGGATATCTCCTACCCACGTGAGAATATCACACTCAATGTTATAAATCTTCACTTATCTCATCCTGCTAGTCCGGATCCGAGTCGGCACCAAACTTTAATCTGATCCTACTACATGTTCGTTTACATGATGGAAAAGAAAGGATGTATTATTCTACATCTTTCATTGAATTATCTAATCTTTTTTTTCATCAGCGTTAGCTTATATCTTTCTTCGTTGATCTAACCTTCAAACTCTCTCTACCATTAAATTCGATTTTCTCTGCTCATAAATGTAATTTCTCTTTTTAATGCACTCAACAGAACAATAGTTTAAACCTAATTAACATAATTCATGTTTCATTTTATTGGGAAAAATTTTCATACAGAATCATAAAATATTTTTTAAGTGTTATTTAAAGCGAAATTTGAGATAAAGCCCTATGTCACATTCTTTAGAGAAAACTAAACACTGAATTACCTCCCTATAAGGGACACCCACTGGATCAGGTATTTTGTCCTTTAAATAGAGGTATTCCTTAATAAGAGGTAAATACATATATAATTCAAAGGCCCCATATATTCATACATATATTATTAAAAGATAATTCAACAGAATTATCTTTTAAATAGAGTTGTCCCTTATAAGAGGTAATAATGAAAATGTCAACTTCTTGAAATAGGTTATAATTTGTTGTTCTTTTTCACCATCAAACCAGATTCAGAAATAATTTTGCTTTTAATCTATGTAATGAATGTCAAAAACTAAAGGATCTTATTCGTTTCCCTGTCACTAAAAAAATAATATCTATAAGTTTTATTCCTCTTATCGATTTAAGCTAGATGAGATAAAGCCAACAAATATGTGGAAAGATTTCGAAAAGTTTTAGACTTGAATTAAGTTAATCCACTTTGAAAAATCGGATTCTGTCTATTTTTATCGTATTGTCGATTAAGTACTATAGCTTTTCTCTAAAATATAGACCTGATACCTTCACGAAATTATATAAAATTAATGCAATGTACCTTTCAATAAAATAGAGTGTTAAATAAAACATACATTATACTTACGCTGAATAAGTAGAAGGTTATAAAATGATAAAAATAAGCACTAAGCGAATAAAGTATTAATTTACAGAAAACTCCCATCTCTCTTATGCAAATGAAATTTAAACACAACAGCGTTGTAAAAAAAAAGTAAAATAAACTATATTCTCTTCACAAAATGATGAAAATTTTACCTTCATTATTCAAACTAATTCATGGCTCAGTTATCGTAAACTTTAAAGAGTCGCGTGATTATTCTATGGATGTATCTCAATAAAAAAATATTTGCTAAGCATAAATAAATGAAAGAGACATATGAGGAGGTAACGTAAAGTTTAAATTATTACTAAGAAATAACCGAAATATCCGAATAAAATTTATTCTGTATATTAGTTGATCTGTATTAACATAATGTCGTAAATTACAGCAATTAATGTTGATTTGTTTGGTTTCAGGAAGCCGTAGATTGAAGTAACACGCAGAATCGTAAAGTTTTAACGGTTTAATTATTACTAAAATAATCCTGATAGAAACTTAATTTTTATGCAATTTTAAGACTTCTCTACGTAGTCACCATCCATAGTTATACTTTTCTCTCGACATTTTTTAACCTTTCGAAAGCTGTCATTATAGAACTCAGCAGATTGAACTCTTATCTTATCCATTCTGTATGTTACTTCAAACTAAGGCTTCCTGAAACCAAACAAATCTACATTAATAGCTGTAATTTACAACATTATGCATGTAGGGGGAAAATAATAAGCAAAAGGATCAGATTCCTCTTGGATTTCAAATTAAGGTCTTCTTGAACATTATATATCATGAACATAACATATAAAGCATTTTATCCGCATAATTCTGCGATCTACTTTCACTCTCACGATTATTAAAAAAGATATAGACGTTTCATCTGTAGAAAACGAAACAAAATCAATGTTAATAACTATAATTTGCAGCATCCTGTACATAAGGATGACTTAATATACAGAATAAATTTTATCTAAGTAGCTCGGTTATTTTTTAATAATAATTAAAACTTTACGATGTCCTTACGTATAATCTTTTCTTTCTTGCTTTTTTTTTTTTTTTTTTTTTAAAGAATCGTTTTAATTCTTTTCATAATGTCACAGAAAATATGTTAAAAGTAATTATTACATACATTTTTTAAATAAAATTGGACTCCATCCTTTTCTTGAAAACTTATTTTAAACTTCTTTGGACGCTTTCTTGATTTCTTTCTATCCTAAGATGCATGGAGGGAGCTTTTTAATTTAGCTAAAAATTAAAAACTTTTTATTGGCCCATTTTTATGATACATGCTTATAATTAATTTCTTACATCTGTGTAAGAAATTAATAAGAATGTATGTGGGATTAGAAAACTTGACACATTCATTCTGCGTAAAATTTAACAAGTTTTTTTAGGTACTTTGTGCATTTTGTTAATTTATGCGAGGTATCGTCAATTCATCATTTCTGTTTGAGTAAAAAATTAATTTAAGTTTTCTTAATCTTCACTATCCTTTTATAAGAGCTAATACTGCATTAATTTCATTATGTAGCTCAAATTTAATATTATTATTCTGTTTCAAATTATTTAGAATGTTTTATACGTAACATATTTCAATGTTTTAATATTTCATAACTGATTTATACCACGAAATTCACAATTTTAAAAATATTTCAAGGTACTAATAGCTTATGGATTTTTTTTATCTGCTTAGTAAATATTACAATACTTAGATAAATTTAATTTTTTCTATTAAGTCTAATTCAACTTAAGCCTTTTACAAGCTTTGATGCTTAAAGTACCAATTTTATGAATATTATTTCACTATAATTTTTTTATAAAAATTATAAATAATCAGAGATAAAATTAAATAAATTTAATTTCTCTTTTTATTTCAATTTTGCATTTTAGAAACTTTTCCCTTGTACAAATTTTTTACGTTCCTTGTTAGTATACAATATAAATGAAATTTTTTGATCATAATATGTATTTTAAATGGATAAAAAATATAGAAAAGTGGCTTAAGACGACTGGTAATTATTTTTATTTGCTATAGTTATTTAAAAATTGATGAATTATCTCCTTCATAAAACTTGAATTAATCATAACATTTACTGATTCTTTATTTTTAACGAGTAAATTTGGATTATAGGTTTTTTTTTTTTTTTTTTTTTGGAAGTAATTTTGTATCACGCGTCGAAAAAAGAATACGAATTATTAAATTATTTTCTAAGTATTCAAGAAATAATAGTAAATAAATCTTACATACAGTACACGAGCATATATATCTCTTTTACTCTTGTTAACATCTTCGTAAATTTTAACAATTGGCATAACAGACCTTGCTCTATCTAGTTCTTTCAATCACTTTACATGCATCTTGTATTACAGATGTAGTCATTAATTAATTGTTAAAAAAATTCCTTCATGAGAAAAAATATATTTCCTCAACTCTAGATATTCTGTCATCATGTTACCCTAATCCTTTATGTCTGGTTTTTTAAGAAAAGGCAATAATTACCTTGCTTCAAGTAGTAAACACATTAAGCTTTTTATTATGTATAAAAGTTTTTATTTTTTCTGAG
Source organism: Nephila pilipes (assembly GCA_019974015.1). Taxonomy (NCBI): domain Eukaryota; kingdom Metazoa; phylum Arthropoda; class Arachnida; order Araneae; family Nephilidae; genus Nephila; species Nephila pilipes. Next base: position 1,364,006 of record BMAW01016158.1, read on the forward strand.
GAAATAACAAATTCGTGTTGTGAAATATCTAATTTCGCATAGATTGCGTAAAACGGAAGAGCTGACAAGTAAAACTACATTTATTATGAAAAATTTAGATTTGTATTTAAGAAATTGCATGAAAAAAAAAACGTTTAATTTCTTCATTGATTATTCGTTCAATGAGAATTATTATTATAAAAACATTTAATTAACTTTTTTCTTGAATTAATTCTTCGATGTATTTGAAGGGGAGAAAAAATTCAAAATAACACTCTCTCTTGAGGTTAGAAGAAATAATCGATCCTTTTCATATCTTAATAATAAATGATAAATGCAGAGTATGACTAGAAAAATAAAAAAAAAATTAAGACGACGTTTAAGAAGAAAAAGTTTCTAAGCAATTGGGTCAATCTTTAGTTGTTCATTACCATACTTCAACTGTCAGATTAACACAGATAACTCAGTGCAAATATTTTTATGTAAGCATAAGAGTTTTATAACAAAGTAAGTCAAATATGAGGTACTTAGCTTCATTAAAAGCATAAAATAGAAAAATGTAAGACACTGTAACAGAATATATGACATATAATTATTGGATGATACTAAAAATTTTAATATCGGAATTATTCTTAAAATGCAATAATCATTAAAACTTAAAAAACAACGATTATTTTATTTTATGACCATGAAAAAGGATTCATCAGGGATAAAAATTCATTTATATATATTATGTATGTGTATTGTATGTATGTATAAGACAAAACAAATTAAAAATAAAACAATTAACATAGAAAGAACAGTTATCAAACAAACAAAAATACGAAACAAAAGATTATATGTGTGTGTGTGTGTGTATGCGCGTGTGTGTATGTATGTGTAATGATTTCCTTTAAATTTAATTAATTTCTTAAGTTATCCTGTATTTCAACTACCATAGTAAAAATGTTCATCTTTATTTCATGATTTCATTCCTTTAACATTTGAACTTATATATTCACGCGATTTTTAAAAATGCTTAGATCGGCATTTCTCAAGCTCTGAACTAATAGGAATATTCCCTATCAAAGACTCTCAGACTCCATTTTAAATACCTAAAGATCCCTAAATCTATTACCATGTGATCTGTATAATCCTTAATTAAACTTCCCTGTAGAAACAAACTGGGAAAATTCTGGCACTTCTCACCTAATCATCAGAGTTAATGGACGTATGTAATATATAATGCTCGCGAGTGTGTTATGGTAAATGGGAATAATCCGGTGATTATGTATAATTACCGGTGATTATTCATAATCACCACTAAACTTTTTAAATTTGATAAATTTTTAAATATTTATCTGATTTACTGGTTAGCTTATTAAATCCCCAACTCGTTATGGGGAATGTAATAAAAGTCCGTAATTTTACCAAAATTAATTTAGTTTACGCAGCTGCATGACTTCGATTATGATGTATGCCATTGCTAAGCAACGTGGGGTCGTAACTGTTCGGTGCTGGTGGTCTCTACACATGGATTGACCGAATAGGTAGAATTGTGATTTCAGTAGAATTTCTAATTTCATGCTGGCTAGACTTTTTTTTCTCTATTCTCTTGTATTTTATAAAATATTGAATAATTACCGACATACTTGAGCGTTTTAACTCCAAGCCAGTTAATGTTATGTACAGTAAGAAAGTAAACATAAGTTTTCTGACGGAAGGAAGATATTACGAGTTATTAATAAAAGTGAATAATGGTAAAAACAAAAGTAAATGAAAAAAAAAACAGCAATATTATCAGACTAACAAGACATGACGTAGTAAAAGTAGATAATGTTGAAAAACTGATTTTTCCCGTATGTAAAGACAGCTCCAATGTTAGATTTTATGTATACTTTGAATAACTGTTTATTATAACTCACGAGGCACATTTATCAATAGGACAAGGTGGTAGAAACATAATGTTAAAGGAACTTCAAAAAAGTACTAGTATATTATTACCGAAGCAGTGATGAATTAATTAAATTTTTGCGAAAGTTGTGAAAAGAAATTAAAAGTACCTAAGAAAGAACTCGTTGTTAGGCCAATGACCTTTCAAGAGATTGTCTCAAGATGCCAGGTAGACTTAACTGACATGCAGTCGCAACCAGATAGTAATATCAAATTTATATTTGTCTATCAAGAGCACTTAACGAAGTTCGTACAGTTGCTTGCTCTAAAATACAAACTTGCACATAAAGTTTTATTATCATTTATGAGTGATGTTTTTGGAGCCCCCAGTGTACCTCAAAGTGACAAGTTGAGTTCAGTTATTAAATTTTGGAAGAAGCTTGTGCAATGTGCCCGTATCTGAAAATTATGCACTGAGAAAACCTAGGCACAACCAGACTCAATGTTCGGTCGAGAGTGCAGACCAGGATGTTGAAAAATGCTAGGTTCTAGGTTGGAAAGCAACAAAGCTAGTAAAAGGTCCGAAGGGTTATTCTTTGTACAAATTATGAATAATTCGATATAAAAACCAACGTTTTTAAAAACAACGTTTTTATATGGTGGCAAAGTTTATTAAAGAAAATTATTGAAATATTAGTTAAAACTGTTGGTAATTTTTAACTTTAAAATTTACTAAAAAAGAGATATTTGTGAGCGTATTAAAAAATTCATAATACTCATAAAATCAAAACATGCATTTGAAAGTTTGTAAGCCATTCTATTAAAAAAAAATGGGAACCAGAATTCAGAAAAAATTATTGTGATAAGACACGGTGCCAAATATTGGAAACTTTCTTTCTTGCTCATGATTATTGACTAAAAGTCAGCAACCCTTACTATCTCCAAGATAGTAAAAGGAAGATAGTATCTCCCCTTTGTGAGTACAATAGTTTTACGAGGTCTCATGTGGTGTGGGGAGTGCCCGGTGTTCCCAGAGGGGGAAAGAAATTTTTTCCTCAATCCTAAAAGCGCCTAGAGGAAAGAATATTTTGACTTATTAAAATTATTGAAATATTAGTTAAAACTTGTCGCAAACGTCTAAATATTGCATTGTTAGGCGAGTACGAACGATTCCCGAAATTTCAAAGCTCTAGCTTGATGGGAAGTTGGTTAAATTAACGATCGAAAATTTGATGACACACACACACACCAAGTGAAATTCAGAAAAACGTTGTAAAAACAGGGCATTTTATGAAGGCGTCAAGTGTACTCCTTATGAAGCAAAGTTTGGTATGCCTGTAAAAGTAGGTTTGAAAACGTCGTCTTTCCCAAGGATGACTCTATCAAATATCTTATAACCGAAGAAGAGCTTCAGGGTTTAATCGAAATACATCTGATAACACCAACAGCGAAATAGAAAATTATTCTAATGTGAAAAATAATGATTCACTGCTAAATGACCCGCAATTAATTTTGTGATTCAGAAAGAGGATGAAGCAGCGGTCCATTTTATCCAGATATTTTAATTAGGCGAGAATAAATAAGAAAACCTAGAATGAGTGCTAAAGAAAGTTTTGAATCATAGGCAAAAAGAAAAAAAATTGTTGAAAGTTTCAAATCTTTAATTTTCTTCTGGTAATATTAGTGACACAGTGAAATTTCGCGTACCAGATATTGACACAGCAAGAAGTGATCCACGAAATTTATTAGCAGTTATATTAAAAGTTCAAAACGGAGAGTTTTATCTATTAGGAGCAAAACAAGGAAAATTTTCATTCTGGTATATCAGATTCTGGTATATCAGAGGTGTGGGTATTAAATAACGAGGCTGGTGCTACTACAGAAGAAGCACGTATGCGCCAAACGCCAGCGACCGCCTTCTGTTTAGTGTGAAGCCTTCTCTTTCGAATACAGTGCCTCTCGCTTCTGTAAACAAATCCGTATAGCCGTAGCCTTCGCTCTTATTAGATTTTTTTTTTTTTTGCTTCGCCGGGAAAATGATGAGTGTAACAACAGAGCAGCGATTTGTGAAATTTCACATGAAACTTGGAAAAAACCACTACTGAAACTTATAATTTATTGAAAGAAATGTATGGCAATGAATATTTATCACGTGCACATGTTTTTAAGTGGTTTAAGCGTTTTCAAGATGGCCGAGAAGACATTGAAGATTATTCACACCCGGATCGCCCTCCCACGTCTAAAATGGATGTTAATATCGAAAAAATAGGTGTTCTGGTTCGATCTGACCGTTTATTAAGTATTCGTATGATTGATGAGACTGTAGGGATTGACAAAGAATCCGTACGGCAAATTTTACATAACAATTTTAACATTCAAAAAGTGTGTGCCAAAATGGTGCTTAAAATTCTCACGTTTGAACGACTAGAAGCTCGCAAAAATGTTTGTACTGACACTTTGAATGCCATTAAAAATAACCCAAATTTATTGGAACGGATGATAACGTGTGAAGAATCATAGTTTTTTTCTTATGATCCTGAAATGAAGCTCGGTTCCATGCACTGAAATAATCCATCTTCATCGAGAGCCAATAAAGCTCCAATGAGCAAATCAAAATTCAAAGCAATGATGATTTTTTCTTTTCGATCTTCATGTGATCGTGTACCTTCACTAGATTCCTGAAGGTCAAATTATTGATCAACATTACTACCTTCAAGTTTTTTCTGAAATCAGCGAAAGAATTAAGGAAAAACGACCCACATTGTGGAAGGACAAATCCTTCTGCATCGTTTGTCAAGAGATTTCTAGCTAAATACAGCATCCCAGTATTAGACCATCCCCCTTATTCGCCGAATCTTGCACCATGTGACTTTTATCTGTTTCCTAAGGTGAAATCTGCATTAAAAAGAACAAGATTCAAGTCCGCTGAATCTGTGAAAGAGAAATCGGTACGTGTTCTGAAGGAGCTCACCGAAGAAGACTTCCAGCACTGTTTCGAATAATAAAAGATTCACATAAAGCGCTGTAAGGAAAGAGGAGGGGTGTATATTGAAGGTCATAATAAGAACATAAGTATGACATCAAAATAAAATGTTTTACCGCGTCTATCTCGTTATTTAATAGCCACGCCTTGTATTCCAGATCTAGCATTATCACTTCGAGAATGTGTTTAAAAAGTGATCTCTTTTTGGATGTCAGGAATATCAACGGTGTGTTTGCAATGGGCAGTGAAAGTCTGGCAAGTGCAAATGTAAAAAATCTGGCGAACCTTGTAATTCTAAATTTCATAACAGTCCAATGTGTGTAAATTAGTATAATTACAAGTTTAATGTAAGTAAATGCTTCCCCCCCCCCCAGAATATGGATTTAGTTTTAAGTTTCAATGATAAATTTGCTTTCTTTATTTAGGTCTTTTGTTTGGCAAGACATAAAAGTTATCTAGAAATACTAGTTATTATTTAATTCAAAGCTCTGTTTTGCTTAGATAAAAATAAAGTATTTACTGAAATAACAAGCTATATATATATATATAAACTGTATTTTATTTTTAGCAGTTTTGATAATTTTGTATTATTGTGCACCAATACGCAAATTCATTCAATTGTAATCAGTTTACATTTGAAAAGAAAAAAAGAGTGCTTTTACAAAAATATCACGAAAATTTCGATTTCTTTAATTAAAAACTAAAAATAAATAATAAAAGTTATACAATTTTAATAATAAATACTATACACTTTTATTATCAATGGATATTTTTAGTGTAAAAAATGGTAAGGGGTGGTTATTATATTGCATAAAAATATTTCAAAGGTAACGGAGACTCTAAAATTCTCAAATTTTATACTTTTTTTTTTTTATTTTGCTGTTGAAATATGAAGGACGCTTCATTGATTCCACTGATACATTATTTATAAAAACTTGATACGTACAAAACGCTAGATTATTGAATTTTAATATAGTAAGCTAACTTGAAAAACCGTAGAGAAAAATAACTGTTTTTGAGTTTTTGTCAATTTTTTTTTTTTTATTATTATTATTATTTTGGTACACTTTGCTCAAATCTACTGAATCTATAATGCTGATATTTTTCACATTACAAAATGAGGTTATTTCTTTAAAAATGAGCTTAACTTTTTTCTATTGAACATTCACGAATTTTAGAAATTGCACAATATTTCCATAAAAATTAAGAGAAATGTGATTCATAAAATTTAAAAAGTTTTTAATTATATTATATTTAAATTTTGAAACTATAATTATGTTCAGGGAATGTTATGTTTGCCAATTTGTACTGATATAATTGTACCAACACGTAAGTACGCAACTTAGAAATGTAAATATGGCCATCGTTTATTATATCTTCATACATAATTATTTATGTCTAAATGAAATTAACTTTTCATAAACATGTACACAAATATACATGTATCTCAATGTTAAAATATGACATCTGTTGCTTTTAATTTTAAAAAGTAAGGATCATTTAAACTTGGCATAAAATTTTACTATTTAAAACTTACATTCATACCAATATGTACTAATACAATATTTTTATAACATTGATCATGAAATCCGGAAAACTTATGAGGGCACAGATGATAGGAGCTTAGATTGCATTCTGATGAATCCATGAGACTTTTTGCTATTAACAAATTTTAATATTGGTGGGATAAGGTTGTTTAAATTAATTTGTCCTGTTAATTGATGTCGATAATTTAGATGAATATTTGCACTAAACTTTGAAGCAATTAAATTGTTCTTTTTTAAATTATTTCACTTTTATGTAAATCTCATTCAAACTAGTAAATTTGCTGACTTTAAATTGGAACATCCGCCATTTGCGAATTTCCCCCTTCAACTAACATCTAAATTTTCTCTCTGATTTTATATATTTAAGTTCTAGGCTTCTTCCCCGTCAAATAGAACGTGATTAAGTTAACTTCGAAAGTAGAGTGAATAGATATAATCAAGTCGTATATTGAGGTTATGGTAAGAAGAAGAGTATTAATGTTTTGTGCGTGGAAGTATTATGGTGGTGTTAGTGGATATGGTGTGAAAAGGACTCAACGCTGTCGGAGCAGTGCAGGAGGTACTCGCATCTTATTCCGGTAAGCGCATTCTGTGATAGATTATAGAACATGTTAGTACTCGAGAAGAAGGGAAGTAAATTGGTGAAAGCATCCCCCCTATTATTAGATGATTAAATAAACATATAATTCAGATATCATTGACTATTTTTTTACATTGTCTATGCTTGAACTTATGCTGAAATTTCGATATAATAATTATAATAACATTTAAAGATGACAGAAGAGACATGCAATCGGACGTTGTCACAAAATTAATGTTTGTAATTCAAGTTAGTTAATAGATATTCTAAATTTTGTTTTGCTCTGTATTAAATAGCCAAAGATAATCTGTAAGAGATTTAAGTGAAAAGTATAATGGCAACAGAGATTCGTAACCCACACCTACGCTATATTCAGACATCACTATAGCATCATGGCCCATAAATATGATAAAAGAATATAAAAATAATTTCCGTGTGAATGATGCTTGATGGCATTTATTTTGTTTCGATACATCTCTGCGAAACAGTATAATCTACTGAGAGGGTCATAGAATAACGGCGAAAAATATTGTAACTTCATAATGTAAAATATATGGGAGTATTGCATTTTTAATTAAACGGTTAATTTAACTGTGATGATCTGCAGCCTTCTTTTTTCTCTTGCAAGTCGTTATGCCTCTCAAAAACATTGAACAACTTCTGCTCAATAACCGAATTTTACTTGTTCTGTAAGCTACATTTTTTCACAAAGTAAAAATGTGTGTGTGACTAATAATATTCGTAAGTCTTTCTTATACCTAGTTCTGCAGTCCTTTAAAAGGCAACTTCACAATCTTTGAAAGCGAATGATGCTTTTCGCGCATTGTTATTACCACTGTTACTCAATATTTTTAATCAAAACCATGTGGCAAACAATGAACGCGATTTTCAACTGTTGTTTAATTATAGTTTTTGTCATGGCTGAATATCGCAAAGACACTTAAATTAGCTTTTTCAAAAAGCAATAGATTTCATATTTCATCATGAAATTAAAAAAATATATGTACATCAGCACGCGCTGCCATTTCAAAACAGAAGTAAGAAAAGCTCCTAAACAACTCAACTAACAGAATTACTTCAAAAGCCCAAATCGGCGAAGATTCAAAATGAAATAAAACTCACACCTTTCGTTCTGCATTGCGATGGGCGTTACTTCATACCTAGTTGGCAATGCACTTCTATTATCAGTCAAAGGCGGGCGATGCGCCGAACCAGAGAGAAAGAGCTTATGTAAAAAGCTCTTTCTTCTAAACGAATCTAATTAAGAAATGCGTTCACACAGGGAGGACGCATCTCCGATCAGGAGGACCGAGGGATCACGCCTTGAAGCGATTCAGAAAAATTTAGCGAGAGAATGAAGATGTTCCGTGCGGTTTCAAATTGATCGATAGCCGTGCTCTATTCCTCATTTGATGTCGGAAATAAATCATCCTCTATTAGCAGACACGCTGTTTCATTTCGCCCGATGTCGAAACAATCGATGCTAGCTTGTTTGTAGTTGTTGCGGTAAGAATTTGCATAAAGCAAAATACTGCTATTCTAAAAACTCTTTCTAGCAATTGGTGGTGTAAGAGAAAGAAACGTTTATTTCCATTTTAAATCTGCATTTAACCTTGCGACGTAAAATACGGATATTATTCCAATCAGTTTTGAAACCCCAACTGGGAAAGATATACATATGTATTAAGGTTTATTGTTGCATTTTTATTCCTCGTCGGTCGCTCCTTTTTCATAAGGCAACGTCTGGAGTATAATTGCAAGATTCTAGGGGACCAATGTACACATCAGTTGTTTCGAAATTTAGATCCCACTCGATTCTAGCTTCGAACTCATCTTTCCGGTTTTACTATTTAAAAGGCGACACCAACTATAAAGATTTAATTTGCAATATTCATAGAATGTAATTAATTTAAAGGAAATTGCTTTCATGGGGAAATATGATAATTATGATAAATTCTAGGATCTGGGTTACGTAAGATCAGTCGAAAGAGTGATGAAATGCGTTTTGCACAGACAGAGTAGATGACAATTCTTTGTTTTGGGCATATATGTACATTGAAATTTAGCGGTTTTATAGTTCCTTGAGTTATTATACTCGTAGCAATTCTAAAAAATATGACTTATTTCAAAACTTAAGAGTTAAATTTGTGAGCTATTTAAATAACAGACCGTCTCTTCGTGAGGTTAGAATATTGAGTAACATCTGCTACACATATGTGTTAAGGAATACAAATACATTTATGTGAATTAAAGTTATAAAATGAATCTAGAGACATTTTATCCCATCTGAAATTAAAAGTAAAAATATTATCCAAAATCTAAAAACAAAAAGAATTATTTCAGAAAGGGTATCGTAAAGTTTTAATTATTTAATTATTACTAAGAAATAATCGAGATACCTAGATAAAATTTATTCTGCACATTAATTGATCCTTATGTACATAATATTGTAAATTACAGCTATTACATTTTGATTTGTTTGGTTTTTGGAAGTCATGGATTGAAGAAACCTGCAATATGGACATTATAAAGAGTTCAATTTGCTGAGTTCTACAATGACGACCTGCTAAAGATCTAAACAAACAGGTAAAATTGTATAGATCTGGATAGTGACTATGTAGTGAAATCATAAGAATAATTAATACAAATTAAATTTCTATCTCGATTATTTTTTGTAATTATTATTCCCGGCATCGTAATTAAAACTTCACAATTCTGGGTTTATTTCAATCTACGGTTTCCTGAAACCAAAAAAATCAACATTAATAGCTGTAATTTACAACATTATGTACTTAAGGATCAGTTGATATTGCAGAATAAATTTTATCCAGATATCTCGATTATTTCATAGTAATAATTAAAACTTTGAAAAAACCCCTTTTATATTTGTAAATGCATCTTTAGATTTTCCACCTGTGTTATTTACGAAATAGGAAATAAACCTATACGCATTGTCTTTCTACTTACGAGTATTGTGTGTACTGTATTTCAGTTTGGTATTATTCTAAGCCATAAATTGCGAATGGATATTAGGTTTTCTTCTTTATGAATCTCACGTCAGTCATTTAAAAGTCTTATTAAATTCAGGTAAATGTGTTTATTGGTGTGTATTTGGTTTCATTTGATTTATGCTAAAGAAATTAACATGTTTGATATTTGGATGTACCTGATGCAAAACATTTATACAATACTGATTCTAATTTTAAGAAGTTGTCGTAGACTTAAATTCTAACAACAGATGAGAACAGGAAGTCCAAAAAGATGATGGAGAATGAGACCAGCCTTTAAGGTGACAACTTCAGAACACTGTTTTTGGTCAAGGTATAGATATATTTATTTTTGGTCACTTATTAAAATTTAATCTTTTATCTACAAAAAATCTGTTTCAGTTTTGTTTCCATCTTATTTAGAAGCCGAGTTATAGCTGTTTTAATATTACTTGATCATGAATTTCTCTGACCGGAAAGACCCTAAAAACGACATTTTTGAATCCTGCATAACACAATATCCCAAAATGTTACGCATCAGTGAACTGAAGTCACACACACACACACACACA
>BMAW01016158.1:1389546-1402172 GCA_019974015.1 Nephila pilipes
TATATATATATATATATATATATATATATCACTATAGGCAAAGTATTGCTGAACGTTAAAAAATTACCTTAATTTTAATTTTTTAACGAAACTTATAAAATAGAAATTAAATGAAAAACTATATAAAATTCTTAATTAATGGTTGTTAATTTTGTTAACGTCACACTGAAGCAACACGGGGGTTATTGACGACGGACCTCGTAATTTTGAACCTCGGTCAAGTGACGAGAACGAAACCTGAGCTGGCACTCCCTCTCCTAACTCCACCACCACGCCAAGAGAGGACTTAGGGCCTCGACAGATTTAACGTGCATCAGCATCGGCCACACGGAAGGTCTTTGGTAGCATCAAATCCCGAACCAACCTACAAATCGACGGAAACTGCCGGCATCGAGTTCGCTGCTCTAACCACTAGACTACCGCGGCTGATTCTTAGTTCAAGCTTTGTTTCCCTGTTTAGCTTAATTTTCCGGTTCGTCGCGAACAGCCCTCGTGTTGCTTCTGATGCAACGCTCATAAAAACAAACCAAACCGCATTATCTGTCAAAAGGTTTTTAGCCAAGTGCAGCCTCCTAGTGTTAGACCATTCGCCTTATTCGCCGAATCTTGCACCATGCGACTTCAATCTATTTCTTAAGATGAAATCTGCTTTAAAATAAACAAGATTTGAGTCCATTGAAGCTATGAAAGAGAAAGGGGTATGCGTCCGGAAGGAGCTGACAAAAGAAGACTTCCAGCACTATTTCGAACAATAAAAGATTAGCATGGAACGTTGTAGGGATACAAGGTGTGGTTATTAAACAACGGGACTGACACTGTAAATTTTTTTATTTTGATTTCATACATATTTACTTATTATCACCTTCAATACACACCCCTCCTCTATCCTTACAACAAATTTTCCGTACGGATTCTTTGTCAATCCTTACAGTCTCAGCAATCGCACGAATACATAACCGACTGTCATATTGAACCAGATTACCGATTTTTTCGATATTGTCATCCGTTTTTTTCACGTGGAAGGGTGACCAGGGTGAGAATAATCTTCAACGTCTTCTCGGCCATCTTGAAAACGCTTAAACCACTCCAAAATACGTGCAAGCGATTAACTTTCATTGTCATACACTAAATTATGTTTCAGTAGCGATTTTTCTAAGTTTCATGAGAAATTTCATAACAATTCGTTGCTCTATTGTTACACTTATCCTTTTTCCGGCGAAACAAAAAAAAACCCCTCTTAATGCGAACGAAGGCTACGGCTATACAGATTAGTTTACGGAAGCGAGAGGCACTACATGCGAAAGAGAAGATTTCGGCAGCGTACTTCTTCTGTAGAAGGATCAGCCTCATAATTTAATATCCACATCTCGTAGAGGAGGGGTGTTTATTGTAAGCGATAATAAGTTAATATACATGAAATTAAAATAAAAGGTTTTACTGTGTCAGTCTCTTTATATAATAGCCACTCCTCATATATTTTTTCATAGAGGTTTCTTGTAAATAGTCATGAGTTTTGAAACCTTATTTCTGTAAATAATCTAACCTTCTCTTTTAAATTTACACCTCTTTTTCAAAGGAGTTCAAGAATCACTATAGGACAGTTCTTTTGTAGTACCATATAAATAGTGCAAAATCTTTTTCCAATAAAAAATACTTTCTTTTTCACTTTATAACAGCATTCTAAAGAATCACTCTCACTGCTATTTGTGGGAAGCGGGGGTTCTCTTTTCAATGAACAGGGCCATTCATTTGTAAGGTTTTAATAAACATTACAGCAACTTTCAAATGAAATAGTCATAGGGCTTCAATACAATTTTACCACTCTCACGGTTTTCTACATGAATGAAGTAACAAGGAGGAGGAGGAAGGGGGTTGCTTCTTAAAGGGCAGAAATTCAATGATGGTTGCTCACGGTACAAATGAAAAATGAATTTTGATTGGTATATTCAGTTCTGTCACGCTTCAGGTAGAATTCTTTGTGTGTTGGTGTGTTTTCAATTTACTATAATAATACTCTTCAACACAAACATTTCATTCATAAAAATAAAGAATAAACTAAAAATTTATATTTGTGGCACAAATCTTATAATTTCTGAATTTCTTAAAATCCTCATGTAATATTTTACCATTTAAAGGTGTGCTATTTATTTATTTAAATTTTTAATAGAATTGTCTAATTGAAATTTTCTAAAAATGATTGTGCTAATAAAATTGCAAACACAAGGAATTCCTTCTTGTATCTCTATAAATGAATATCATATTGATAAATTCTTTGAATTCCCTTGATTTTTTTAAAAATATTAGAATTAAAATTTTTGTATAAAGGGATACCACTTGAAACGAAAAATCTCGTTTTTGTATACGCGTATACTTAACCCCAAATTTTTAAACACGGTGTAAGTGACATTTCTTGAATGAATATTGGCATTATTTCCTCAATTTTTATTTTTCTATCTGTTTCTGTCATGTGCAGACAAAACATTTAGCTAGTAGTATGCTATTTTTATTATTCAAAATATTTTTAAAACTGTGTATATATATCGAGGAAATTGAAGTATCCTGCTATTTTTGCATAAATGGATAAACCGTATTAGTGGACATTATTTATCTGGTTTCAAGAATATACAAAAGATACAATTACGCAAAAATCGAGAGTTAAATAGAGTGCAAGCGTTGGTCAGTATGGAATTTACATAAATACTTGTTTGCATTTTATGCTTTTAGAAGAAAAAATATGTATATTTACATAATTAAAATTAACTATTCAAGATATATATGAGAAAAAACTGCATGGAGAATCGGAATTTTTTTTAAACCAACGTATCAAATATTTTTACTCGTGAACGTTATGACGTTGACCAATTCGCGATTTTATTTTCACTAACTTCAAGGACTCTGTAGTAATTTGTGTGTGAATTACATAAAATTATAATTTCTTCTCAACTAAAATGAAACATAGTAAGGTAAATTAGATGAAGATAGAAGTTCAATGAATTGAATTAGAAATAGGGATGTATAAATGAAATGGAATTAAAAAGAGAATGAAGGGACATAGTATGTAACGTTAGACTGATAAATATTTGTAAGTTGCATCAAATCATCACAGTTAATCTTTGGGAATGAAGCGAATCTTAGTAAAAGTACTAAAATAAGAATCGTCTGTTTGCGAGAAGTTGTTGAATCATAATGAGTAAGTTGGTAAAATAAGACTTTATTTGTTGATTCTAATTTTGAATTGATGAGTTAAGAGGGACTTAAGAGAGAGAGAGAGAGAGAGAGTTTATCTCTGTGTATGTTCTTCAGTAATTATTTATAAAGAATTTTATCTTGCTATTGCGTATCTTCAGTTGTAGTCTAATAACTATTGACTTTGTAATAAGAAAGAAAAATGGCAGTAGAATTAAATAATACTGGGTGTGTACAACATAACCGATTGATTTCGTTAATTTAAGATTTAAGCTTACATTTAAAGAAGCTCATTTCTTAGATACGGGAACGAGAGGTTCTCGGTTAGAATCAATTAACAAGCATCAAGAAACTTTTTAAGCATTGAATCAATGTTTATTTATTTGTTTTAAATTTTAAAATTAGAACTGTCCAATATTTAGCTATGAAATATTAATGAATTCGTTTTGTACAGTTAAGTTTTTATTTCTTCCCTTTGGGATTCCCAAGAATTTTTACATATGCTATTTCATTGTCTGTATGTAATACCTCTTAAATGTAATTAAAGCATTGATTTTCTATAATAGTTGAATAATAATACTGAACTTGATACACAAGTACTTACACACACTCTTATAAGCTCATGGCCGTTAAAAATTCTACACCAGGTAGGAAAGTAAGTTGCTGAACCTTATATATTTTATAACAGTATAATAGGAGAATGACGACAACTTGAAAGTGTTTTAGGGTACACAGTATGAAAAATTCAACATCAGAACTACCGCCTCAGGCAGCAATAACAGCTCTAATCCGCTGAGCATCGAGTCCAACTGAGTTTGAATGACTGATATGAAAGCATCTTTCTTCGGGGCTTCGACTCTAGTTCATCAATAGTAGTGACAGGTGAGTGGTGGTGTTTCAGTCTTATCGAAAAACATGACCATTACTTCTCAACGGGTGACAGATCTGGAGAATATGTTAGCCATGGCAAATGATATGATTTGATTGCTTATTAATGTCGCACTGACAAGCAACATGAGGGCTATTGGTGATGGAGCTTGTAATTATGAACCTCTTTCGAGTGATGAGGACGACACCTGGACACTTCCTTCTCCAAACTTCCACACCACGCGAATGGGAGGTTTTGGGACCTCGACCAGATTTTACGCGCATCAGCCCTGCTGCACGTAGGGTCTTCAGTGGCATCAGGACTCGAACCCAAGACTCGTCGATAACAACGCCGACCTTTTGCTTACGACCATGACCTCTAGGTTATTGCGGCCTCTAACCAGGGTAGATGTAGAACACCTGTATCGAAAACGTTTAAGACATTAAAGACAACATGTGGTCGTTCACAGCCTTGTTGAAAATTAGACTTCAAAGATAGGACACAGTCGCATATCGTCGGACATGTAACGGTAGCTATATAAAGTGCCAGCTACGCGAGCAAGAGGTGATCGGGATGTGCAAACAGTAGCTCCCAATATCATTACTGCAGGTGTTGGCGCTACAGAAAACGAATGCAAGCTAGAACTTTGGTTTCCCTCACAAGGAGGTGGTCATCATGAAACTGCTTAATCTGGCTGAGCGGCAAGAAATGAAAGTACGCTGATCTGTGGTTCGTCTAAAATATGATGAGGCGCCATTCCAATGTCTATGATAGTCAATCAATGCACCACTGTATGTGTTCTTGGCTCTGCTACAGCATTAGGGGAAGACGCAACAGTGGTTGCTGTGGTGACAGTGCGTTGTGCTGTAGACATTATCACACTGTCCGTGCGAATTCGTCGTTCCGGAAACGAGTCAAGTTCCTGACTCAGGGTATAAGAAGGGGCTATTCGATCTTGAAATTATCACAGTAAGGAGTTAATCTATATTTCTTGTTACAATTTCATATAATCTTTTAATTTATTATATTATATTATTTCTAAACCTGCTTAGTCAGCGTTTCTCACTCTTCAAAGCAGTAAGGATAATCCTTTTTCCTCTCCAGATAAAATACCTAAAGGTCACTAAATCTAACACCACGTGATCGGAATAATACTGGCATTTTTATTCCAAACAGGGAAAGTTTCATCTATTCTGATTTGGCTACAAAGGCGAAAAGACGCATGTTGCTTCTGCAGCAAGTTTCATGATGCAACTAACCTCTCTCTTCTGATTGTAAAATAATTAGACCTTATTCAGTGAATTCGTGTTTCCTTCGTCGTGACTATTACAAAAATTAGCATAGTTAATTCCTTTATATATATATACAAGGAGGTTATAATTAAAGTGACCCTATTTAGATCCTTGTAGAATACGTTTTGCCTATCGGATTTTGATAAAACTTGGTATATACGTTATATGGACCATAGGGAAAAGGTTTCTTCTATAAAAAAAATAGTTCAAGTTTTGACCATCACATGGCGCTTTTCAAAAATTTCTTATACAAATTAGTCAAACACATAAAGAGACTTGCAGTCAGAGCCAGAAAATCATTTTGCGTGCCTTTGTCATCGTCAATCATGCCCTTATAGAAGAAAGATCGAGCCATTTTTGTTGTCGTTTAATCAAAACGGCAGCAATAGCTTAGTGAATGTAGTCGTTTAAAGGGATTGCGAAAGAGGCCCATGTCTAAGAATGGTTTGAAGAAAATGATTATGAAATTTGAAAAGACAGTAGACTTGAGAGTACATTCAGGAAGAGGGCGAAAACCGGTTGCGAATGAAACTGTCAAAGAAGTCTCTACAGTTGTAGTTGAAAGAGCCTCCAGTTCCAGCTATTCTTCAGCAAGCGCGCAATTTGTGTCATGGGAGTTGTCGATACTGTGGTAGACACTACGAAAAATTCTGCGATTCATTTTAAAATGTTATCCGTAAAAGATCCACGTAATGCAAATGATACAACCTCAAGGCCACCAAACACACACTGATTTTGCTTGCCGATTTTTGGCGAGAATGGAAGTTTACGACGCGTGACCTTGGAAGAATCTATGGTCAGATGAGGCGCACTTTTCTTTGGATGGAGCAGTGAATAACCAAAAAAGCCGCATATGGGGTGCTTCACCTCCTAATGTCCTGCACCAACAACCACTGCATTCTGATTACGTGACTGCATGGTGTGGATTTACTGCTGATTTTATCCTCGGAACGTTTTTCTTTGAAACTCTCACTCCTGAAGATCCTAAGACATGCTCTGTCACGAGTGACTGTACAGTGAACTCCTTCAACAACATGTCATTCCAGCTCTTGGAGCGGTAATGTTTTCAGACTACTGTCTTTATGCAAGATTAAGCAACTCCCCACATTGGGCGCAAAGTCAAAGGACTGCTTCGAGCCAACTTTGGAGAGAATCGTATAATATCCAGAGCTTTTTTGGATGCCTGGCCTCCTCGTTCACCCGACTTAAATCTCTGTGATTTCTGGTTGTGTGGATTTCTAAAAGGTCATGTTTATGGAGGAGAAATTAGGACTTTTTCTTATTAGAAAGTCAGGATTATACGTCATGTTGCTGGAACCCCTCGAGAGTTTCTTCGAGCTACCACTGAACAAGCTATAATGTACTTTCGACTCGTAAATGATGTCAAAGGAGCACACGTTGATCATATTGTGTAATGGAATAAATTTTAATAATTCTTACTAAATTTTCATCCTTCTTTAGGCTCCACAGTTCCCTAGTGTCAAAATTTGAACTATCTTTATTGCAAAAATCGTTTCCCCATGGTCCATATAACGTATATACTAAGTTTCGTCAAAATTCAACATGTAGAACGGATTTTAAAGGTGGCCTGAATAGGGTCACTTTAATTTGTACCATTTAAAATTTGAAAATTTTGTATCATTTTCTTTTTGAAAAAGAATCTTTCCGATTCAAAACTAAATTATAACCCTTGTGATTAATGCTATAATTTTGTACAGTATATAATTTTCAATAAACATAAACTTATAAATGCGCTACAATTTCCAAATTTATTCCGTAATTTATAGACTCTAAATTTTTTAAAATATGTAAAATAAATTTTTGTAACGATGTATTGAATTAACAATGTATCTTCACATTTTACGGTGAGCAATCAATGTATCATGAACCTATTACATTAATTTAATGCTTTAGTTACGTGACATGATTATTTATTAACGTCGCATTGAGAATCGACACAAGGGCTATTGGTGATGGACCTCGTAATTTTGAACCTCGAATCAAGTGACGAGGACGATATCTGAGCTGGTACCTACATTTCCTAACTTCCACGCAATGCCATTAGGAGGACTTAAGATCTCGACAGATTTCACGTGCATCAGTCCCCTATACGGTTAGTCTTCAGTGGCGTCAGGACTGGCAACGAACCCACGACTCTCCGAATACAACGCCAACCGCGAGTCCTGGACCATGACCACTAGGCTAACGCAGCTACTGCATTCCTGATGTACTATAGTTGTGGAGCGAGCATTAATTATGTAACATATAGCCTAATAATGATTTCAGCACTTTATGCGAATTTAAGAGAGGAACCAGAGGAGAATGTCACATTACCCATAATAATTAAATTTCTTCCATTTATTTATTTTCAATTTTTCAAATGCACGTATGAATTTTACCGTAAGTATTATCAGTAATTTTGTTTTATAAATCGAACAGATTTCCAGAAATTTGCTTTCGAGGGCTAAACACGAAATAATCAAATTTCATTAAGTAATCATTTAGTTATGGGTAAAATACTTCGGCATATTTATTTCGAAGGGTATTTAATTCCCAAATTGTCTCAAAAAATGTTCTTTTCCATCTATGACTGGACGGGCGAAAGCCAGAATATGACTTATAAATTGGAAAATATAATTATTTACTTTGAAATGTGAATTAAAACAGTATCTAAAATACTATTAACGTTACGTATATCTAAAAAAAGTAAGCTTAATCAATCTAATGGAGCAATATTATTGTGTATTGGTTCGCCAATAAAGAATAAAATAAACAAACAGCATATTTTAATGTAAAAAAGAGAGAATTAAAACATAGGTCCTATATCGTGAAAAAAAAAACTATTCATGCTTCCGTTTTCTAAACAGGTGATTGTTATAAAAATAATCTAAAAATCCCTCCTCTATATATATATATATGACACAACAACTTATTGACTTATTGTGGATGTTACTTGTTATCGTCTTTAAATAACTGGCTGTCGTTACAAGATCTTTTCAATAATATTTATTAAGGAATGTTGGAGCAATTTAATATTGATAAGATATTGATCATGCCACGACGAAGCAGCATACCTATTAGCATGTCTCTCGCAGCGTCATTCGCGAAAAGGTGAAAAACAGGCGATAGACGGAGCCGAAAGTTTTTATATCCTAGGAAAAGGTGATTTTCCCTTATTTGTGTTAATTCAGCAACTATTGGAATTCGAGAAGATAACAGGTAAACATGATTTCCATAGTTCTAAAGTGGATGTTGAGTAGTTTAAATTTATGAAGGCTTGTGTATAAAGAATGTTAGAATAATTAATTTTAAAAAGGGAGAGGAAAAAATTTATTACACAAACACACAGTTTCAACGCCTTATATGTCAAAGTATTAGTTTGTATTCGGAGTTCAATTTATAAAATTGCTATTATATAGTTAACTTATATTTACATATTTATTGCATTAATGGTGTAGGTACACTGTTATATTTGTATTGCTTATACGGCGATCGTATTTACTTTGAATATTTAGGTCCCCTAACATTGAAATACAAGTTTCCTAATTTTCGATGCTATATTAGTAGTCATTTATCTTACACCGCAAATACCGTAATAACATGTTATTATCATATCATATGCATTTTATTTTTAGAATTCATTTCTCAAAAATTAAAAATATTATTTCATTTATGCTGAAGAAAGTCTTCATCTGCAATAGTTAAAAAAACCTGCATTAAAAACGATTTAGTAAATTTAGTATAAAAATGCTCATTTTTTCAGAAAATTATTTGATTCCAAAGACTTACTACTTTATTACAACCCCGTAGCTAGAGGGAATTCAGATAGGTTTGTGCCCATTTTTGAAAAATGTATGTCCGTTCTGATAGATTCTTTTATTTTTCCTTTTTAAATTTTCATTTTTAAGAATGTTTCTCGATAATTAACATGAGAGGAACAGTTTAAAAGGAAACTACTATTATATATTTCATGAATTCTTTCAATTAAAAATCATTTGGTATACATTAATGTTTCAATATTGCTATCATAATATTTTACATTATTATATTATTATTAATCAACATAATTTTATTATTAATTAGTTAATTATATAATTTATTGATATAAATATATAATAATTGTATGAAATAAAATATGAATAATAAGATAAATTTATAATAAAAGAATTGTTGAGCAAACGGGAACACAAACTGCAATTATTCTAATCTAATTTAGTTTTTATTAACGTCACACTAGAAGCAACACGAGGGCCATTGGTGATGGACCTCGTAATTTTGAACCACTGTCAAGTAACGAGGACGACACCTGAGCTGGCACCTTCCTCTCCAAACTTCCATACCACGCCAACGGGAGGGCTTTGGGCCCCGACAGATTTAACATACATCAACCCCAGTTACACTGCGGGTCTTTAACAGCCATAGCTCGAACCCGCGACTGAACGAAAACCGCCGGCCACGAATCCGAAACCATGACCACTAGGCTACCGCGGCCACTATTCTAATCTAAGTGAGTCAGAATGAATAACTCCTGACAGGCAATACGCCTTGAAAGAATGGAAGTAATTCATTGTAGCCTACTTGAAATATTTACATTGGAATTTTATACATTAATTATATATATTTTAGAATATGTACAATAGCTGTGTGTATTCTATTAAATGACTAAAACCATAAATAATATTCATAAATAAAATTTAGTTCCAAATTACTCTTGAAGTTAAAGAAATAGATTTGTGATTATATTTTAACTCGTCCCTCGTATAAAATCCAGGGCCCAACCTAACGTTCAGTCCTGGCTACATGCCTGCTTTATGATAAACACGTTTTTACATTTATGTCATAAGTTTAACAAAATTACATTAATTCATTTTTGTCCTTTAATTGTGCGATAATAAAGGTAGCGAAGGAAGCTTTGTGGTAAAATACTCATAGGGTTTCCTTGAATAGGCATAGGGCTTCTCTAAATAAGATAATATATTCGTATTTACATATAAAGACACTATCATTCTCCACATTCTCTCTTTTGTATTTGCATATTCTGATTCCTAATGTTTCAAAATAGATTTGACATTCGAGTGTTATTCTTTCATTTACTTTACTTAAGAAATATTAATTAAAAATATTTTTCTAGTTTAACAAGAGAGGGAAAGTCTATAATTCATTCTTATCTAATGCTGAAATAGGCAATATGCATAACAAACAGAAAAAATTGAGAATATTTCAATGCAGAAGGAATTAACTATTTGTTCAGTTTCGGTCAGTGCTAAAAAGAGCACATGTCACATTTGCAAGTAAAATATCACATTAGATTAATACAGTTCTGTTTCTTTTCATAAAATCATATTTTAAAGCCATTATCTTGGACTAAATGTCATCATAGAATTTCTTTCGGTTTTAGTCCTTGAGATTTTATTTTAAAATTCTTAGAAATAAAATTCAAGTTTTATGCAAAACAATTTTTAATGTTTTCCTCAAAAAACATTTCAGGAATTTGATACTTGATCATATGAATTAAAGCAGTAATATTTTCGATTGAGATATCAGTTTTGTTATTTGTCAAACATTAAGTTTTTAATCATACATGAAATTTTGGAAAAAAATTTAATTAGTATTATGGCTCAATATTTATAATTTAGCTATTTTAATTTACTCACAGATTTTTTTTTTAAATTAAGAAACCGAACAATAAAGGATGTGATCATGCTGCCATCTAGTGAGCAAAAATTTAACAAAAAGAACAAAGTCTAGAATCCTCTGAAAATGTACGAGAGCTGTTCTATACATTTATCAGTCTTCGTATCAGTGGCATAACTAAGAATATAAGGCACCAGTGGCGTACCTGGGGCGGTGGAGGAGGGGGGGGGGCTAAAAAGAGATATATGCACTTCTTTCTAAGTTTTCTCGAAATTGTAACATTTTAGAATAATTCTTTCATTATACTATTGTAGATGTTCTAAACCTAACACATAAGAACTTTTATCCCATCAGAATCACCTGAATCTTATTTTAGGATGACATTTTTAATCAGTTTTTGGATGATGTAACTTTACATCTTAAAAGAAGATTGACAAAACACAAAGCAGTTATGAGTTCATAAATTATTTTAATCATACCGGAGAATATCTGCAGATGAAAATAAATTACTCGTAGAAATACTGAAAGAAACATATTCTTCAGATTTGTCAGATTGTAATATTAGTATTTTGACTGAGAATATCAGGTGAGGAAAAAGAAATTACTGGCTTAAAACAGACTGGATTAATTGCTATAGAAGCTTTACATAAATGCAATGAGGATATTTTCCCGAACATCCACATAATTTAAAATTTTTTAGCCACCTTGTCTTTTACAACAAGTACTGTAATATACATGCTGAAAGACTGTTTTCAGGTATGAAATATTATTTTTTTTCCCGCTTAGAAACAGAACATAAGAAATGCGCTTAAATGAACTATGTTTGTGTTATATTACATGTATAAAAATATACAAGTAAGTGAAGAAGAATTCAAGAACTCAAAAAAGTTTTGCAAAAACAGAAATGGAGAATAAATATGACTATGAAAACTATATATATATATATATTGTTTACTTTTCTACTTTTCTGAATTATAATTACACACACACATATATATATGTGTGTATGTGTGTGTATTCATATATTCCTTTTACTATACTCGCATCTTTTCAACCATATTTTAAATTGCTATCGTTTTTTCAATCTTTAAATGTTTTTTTTTATAAAATTTTCAATGATTTTGAATTCCATCGGTTCTAGTTAGTTGGAATTTTTGTTCTCATGGTATTTTTATTATTTTTCTAAAAGGAGATCTTTAATTTTGTAATTTTTATATCTTGATAAAGTTATATTAATACGTGGCTATTTTTAAATAAGAGAGATAAGATTGCTATTGCGCATTCTTTAGTTCTCTTAAGTTTAGTTAGTTTAGTTTAATAAACTTTAGCTTAGTATCAATTCAAAACTAAAGATATTGTTTCTTTCAAGGCTGGGACAATATACACCTCAAAAATTAAATTCTGGGTACGCCACTGTAGAACACCATCAAATGTTTTATAAAAATAATTTATGATTCGCTTGAAAAAATTGGTAGTTATGATTACTTTGTAAATTATTATAGCTTAGAAAATATTTCCGTTCTTAAAATGAGCACTAATTTTTTAAAAAATCATCAATTTTGTAAAAGTCTGTCTCGTTACTAAAATATTGAACACCCAATTCAAAAAAAAAAAAAAAAAAAAAAAAAAAAAAAAAAAAAAAAAAA
>BMAW01016158.1:1402272-1478259 GCA_019974015.1 Nephila pilipes
AAAAAAACCCTTTTTTTTTCCCTTTTTACAAGAACTTTTTCCTTCGCTTTCACCTCAATATTCGTTCATGTATTATATATTTATATTTTGCATCTACGTGATTTTTTTTATTGTTGGAAATATGATTTTTATTATTATATAAAGAATATAATATGTAATTAAAAATCTTACCAAGGGAATACGATATCTGACACAAAATTGAATTAATTTCTTACAGGTAGCCCTCTTATAACACGGTTTATAGGTTCCTAGAAAATGCCGTGTTGTGTGAAACCGTGTTACATGACACCCAGAACAAAAAGGGGAGTTACGTTCTGAAAACTTATTAAAAACAAACATTTTTTTAAAAAAAATCCATACATGTAACTTAATTTTTATTAAAAGAATAAGTGTATGCATAATACAAAACGACGAGAAACAAAAACTATTATTTTCATTTAATGCGACCTTAATTAAATAAATTTCTTGCTCCTCACTGCTCAGAACAATCAAACGAGAACGCGCGCGCGTTATTTCGGCCTTCGACATCACCTTCACTTTCAGAACCTTTTTCTTCATTTAAAATTTTTTGCATCATCTACCTTCTATAAGAAATCTGTAATTTTAGTTTGTTTGCTGATACTTACAAGGCATTTGTAGATTTCATGGTATAGAGATAGACAAATTTGCAGTTCCTTTTTGAATTTCTGGCTTCTTTCAGCGAAAGAGTCTGCATTCATGAAAAATTACTCAAAAGTTTTCGCTAAGCTCAGTCTTCTTCTAATTTTTTTAGAAGTAATATTATTAAATTCACAATCTTTATCAGTGCTATTGTCCTCAAAATCGATTTGATTTACAACTTCGGATGCCAGTTCCATCAAATCCGCTTCGTCATTTCTTCTTCCACTGATAAATCTTGATCGTCCTCAAAAGCTATACCCACAAAATTTCCCCTGCGATCGATTTAGCAAGTGTTAATATGTCACCAACTTCATTTTCTCACGATTCAAATACGTTTTCTATATCAACTGAAGATGGTCATATCTTTTCCCAACATGCATTAACGTTGATGTTTTTAGTTCTTTCAGCGACAAAGATAAAATGCCGACGGAGTGCTTAATTGAAAATTGTTCCCAAGATTCCAATACATTAGTGAATTTCGAATTGGTTACGTTTAAAATCCTCTATAATGCTCTTCTAATACCCATGCTCTTGGATAAGTTTTCTAATGTACCGGTAAGGTGTTTTTATTTATGCCTATATATATAAAAAATCCGCCAACGTATTACTGATATAAAAAAAGCGTCGTACGATCTTTAGGCACCTTAAATCTGGGTGCAATTTTCTCTTTTTTATGTAAAGTTTCTACTGGATATTTTTTTTAAAATCAAAGTCCAGTTTCGTAGGCATTAAAAACTTGATCTGCTGTGTATCCGTGCTCTTGTATAATGTTTTGAATTTTTTGCTGTTTCATAGTCAGCCGAATCAGATTCTCCTTGAATTCTTATGCTATGAATTGCAAAACACTTTTTGAATCTTTCGAATCAACCTTTACTTGCCATA
Organism: Nephila pilipes; assembly: GCA_019974015.1. Classification (NCBI taxonomy): domain Eukaryota; kingdom Metazoa; phylum Arthropoda; class Arachnida; order Araneae; family Nephilidae; genus Nephila; species Nephila pilipes. The sequence goes on from BMAW01016158.1 coordinate 1,403,815, forward strand.
AAATCTGAGTTGACGGAGGATTCTCCATGTTCTTTAAGATGTGTGTAAATTTTAAGTGCTTTTTGTTTAATGATATTACCATCCAGAGAAATTCATTTTTAACAGCTATTATCAGTCAAAATGCTGAGTGCCTCTTTCCATTTTCTCAATTACTGGCGCCCGGGGATGAACTGCATATTTTGCGGATATTGAAGATCCTGCAATATCTGCACTTCTTATTTCTTTTTCATTTTTCTTAGTATTCCGGACTGTTGCTTCATTTAAATTAAGACTTCTTTCAATGCGAGATGCTTTTTTTTCCTTTTAAAAGACGATCCAAGATTTGTATCATTACTTCAAATAAATAAATTTCCTCTAAAACATTTTTTATTAATCTTTATCAGACATGGTTTAGGACGCAAACTTAATTTTCCTAAAATTAATCTTAAAAATGGAAAAAAAAAAAAAAAAAAAAAAATTATTTAACACATCGTGGCTCGAAGCAGTCTGCCCACTTGCCACTTGAGACATTTTTGTCTGCAGAGAGAGGCCATGGATATATATATATATATAAAAAAAAGAAACGAAAAAGGGCCTTCCGTCCACGAGTGAGACTCGTCGCGGATGGTATGTAAACTATGCATGACACTTTCCATTGGAATAGAGTTGTAAATGAATACATTATAATTTGTTTGTACATTTTCATGTAAAATCACTGTCACACCCTTCCTCAGATGCGTGACCAAATCTAATATAATTCAAGAACAAAGATTAGTAATTTACATTTTTAAATGTGTTAAACAAAAATCATGTTAACTGGTGCTGAAGAAGTACAATGTTGTACAAAGGGTTTCGCAATTTTTTATTTGTTAGGGAGAAACTGTGTTGTAAGATGGCTACCTGTATATATATATATGTATTCCTAAAAATAAAAATATATCAATAAATTTCTTACTCATTGAATAAAAATCACAGTAAAATCAAATACGAAAACATGATGACAGTACGTATTGTTGTGGTATATAAATTAGTAACAACTAAAACTCATTATCATACAAAAAGAAAAAATAGAATTATGAATTTATAAATATTATTTAGAATTTAAATAAAATGTTACAAAAATGGGCACATAAAATTGAAAAAGTAATTCAAAGACGAAAAGAAATTTTTGATAGTTGGAATCAACTAAGAAAAAAATGAAACAAATCACGGATAGATAATTATAAATAATATAATGCTGTCACAGACTTCGAACTGTGAATACGTGGTTAAACTCATTTATAGGGTCCTAACCATACCATTCTGTAATAAATTTATCATTAAAAAAAGTTAGTGACCAAAAGTCGAAGAAAGAATTAGCCAATTCTAATAATTTCGCAAGACAAAAATTAGTAAATACAAAAATAGAATAAAATATTAACACATACAGAGAGAAATAAAAATAATCATCAAAATATCTAGCTTACTGAATAAAAAAAAAACACAAAAAGAAATCTGAGAACTAAGAAATGAATTATATTATATAACAAGAAGCCAACATTATAATATTGCATAAATTTTATAAATGGTTGACAGTTTTAATTTCCTGTATGTATGTGTATATATATATATACATACAGTTCATTAGAATATTTAAATTAGCTATTATATACGGACATGTGTCCAAAACAATTTTCTCGTTTCGACCTTGCGTTGTATCCATGTTTAATTCGCTTTATAAAAAAATTTCTCCCTATATTTCATGAATTATTAGTTTTAATGCATTGTGTGTATTTTAACTTATTTCATTTTAATTATAGATGAATTTATAATTCAAGTAATAACAGAAAACAAATAGTTTAGATTTTTTTTAATTATATCATTTGCTTACTTATTCATGAGATTGTTGGCTAATTGTTATATTATAATTTTTATAAGATGAAAATTTTCTATTTTTATATAATGAGATTTATTTCGCATATTCTTTCTCTTTTCGTAAAACTGAGAATATATGGATATATTTTAATTCTTTATCAATAACTAGGCAGAATTAGAGAGGACCGTCCATTCTTTTTTTTTTTTTTTTTTTGCCTTCATATTTACTTAACTTGATTGTAAAAGGGATCCAACACCTAAACCCTAGTTTCCCTCTTTCATTAATGTGGTCTTAAATTTAAGACACTATATTTTTTAATCATCTTAATTCATCTGATTTTAATATAAAGCTTAGAAAAGATCTAGATGAAAGTATTAGACAAATTTCATGTTGATGCTTATTAGCAGATAATAAAAAAGATTTTTAAGACTAAAATGTCTTGAATAGGCATTTTTATACAATTTTGGATTGCCTTTTAACAATATATTTAAGATTTTAACTTCACAAGGACGTTTTTATGTTCCATTAATACTGATTATTTAATTTCATGTTTTATTTAGTTATAATTATTACACAAATTGAATTTTTTTGTGTGGTCAGTATTATGTGTTGTTTACCAATCGCTTCTGAATAAGCCCCTCTTTTTTTGTTTCTTTTGTATCTTTTAAATGTTATATTTGTAGAGATGCAAGGTCAAACAAGGACATTCTTTGTGAATGAAAAGTTTTTTTCCTATCAATACTGAGGCAGAAGTGTTCCCGAGAAGATAAAATTAATTTCTTATCGAAACCTGATAAGTGTTTCATTATTATTTTTGTAAAAGCTAAGGAAATTTGGAATGTAATTCTAATAAGAAATTTTTAAAAAGCCAGAAATTTTTTTTTTTTGGATAAATTTTGTAGAATATTATCTATGAATACAATAATAAGGATTCTTTTATCCAATTATCTAATTTATATTTTAGAAGATGACTTTATTTTTGTCTGTCCCCGTTTTTGTTATTTAACCTGGTTAAGGTATTTTACTTTCATACCTACATATTTGATTTACAATACTTTAAACATATTTCGAAGTCGTCACCGAAGATTAAAACTTTCGTAATTTTTTATCACTACAGCAGAACAACTTAAATAGTAAAAATTTTCTATATTAGAAAAAAAAAAAAAATGAAAGTTTTTTTTTGTATTTTTATAAATATTTTGTAAAACGTTTAAAACGTTTTTCAAAAAAAAAAAAAAAAAAAATTAAAATGATAAAAAGGGCTCTTTTTTAAAAAATTAAGTGCAGTCTGTTAAATGCAAGTTTGCTAAATTTACAAACAATTTATTAAGAGGAGATGTTTTTATCTTAAAAAGTTACGTATCTCATGATTATGAAGTAATATATTGCTTAAATATCTTATACTTTTAATTCGAAACTATAAAAATAATTAGAATATTAGAAAAATTCATTGTTAATGTACTTAAAATGTTTTCTCGATTAATGATTTCAATTTGGTGCCTGCATTGTTGTGTTACTTCAACACACGCGCACGCATACACACACACACATGTTTATTTTTACAGTATTGCAGCTGCAAAAAAGTATAGTTTCGTGCATTATTCAATGAAATGGTACTTTCAAGTTAAATTGCATTTTAAATTCTATATTTTAATTATTTTTTATAAACTATAAAAAAAAAATGGTACATATTATATATAAAAGCTTTCAGTGGCCTTCTACAAAAATTTGTATTATATTTCTGCAATTAGAAAAGTCATCGTTAAAGCTAAATAAATGGAGTTTTTGAAGAAATTGGGGTACGTTCTCAGTGATAGGTAAAAAGTTGATCTTGTCGCAAGTCGCATTTTATATGCACCGATGTATTTGGTTAAATTGTTTATGTAACAGAAACTGAACAATATTCCTGTACTACATCACATATAAAGTCGCTATTGGCACACATTCCTTACAACAAAGAAATATTCATATTTAAATAGTTAAACATTACTTATATAAGTAAAAAATTAATAATATTATAAAAATTTAATACTGTTATTTATATAATGTAAGAAATAATAAAATGAAATTAATCTAAAAAAAGTGGGCTTAATTCCCATATGTTAGTGACTATTAGTATTTAAAAAAAACGAAGTATAGTAACATATTTTAACTCAAAAGTCTTATACATTTTGATATTACACAGAAAAATTATTGCTCCAACATTTCTATTTGTTTTTTTTCAGGAGTAACAAACAACACTTAACACATTCTCAAATTGTTTTTCATCAAGATTAATATTCTTCATAGATTCTTTTGTGCATTCTAGGATCCTTATTTTTAATAAATACTAACGAGGTAATGTATTTAAAAATTTTTTTATGTAAATGCAAAATTGATATAGTTAATAGTTATAAAATACGAGTATAATTAATAATACTCCAGTTTTAAATAAATGCTGGTATAATACGCGTGCAGAATTCATTTAATGATTAATGCAACTAAAGGGGGGGGGTAACTGGAGCGCGAGTCTCAAGCGCTGAAGGGACAGATCGATGTGAAAAGATAAAACGAATGTATCTACAATATCAGAGATGCGTTATAATTTCTTAAAACTCAGTAAATTAAGTACTTTTACCTTATTGAACTCACTATATTACTCATTACTCATTTTTCCTATTGTTTTCCTCAAATACTTTAGGTCTCTGATTTAGCATCCTTTTGTCTTCCCTTGTTAGTTCTTCCTGTCTCATTATCTGTAACGTATTGGAACAGCAAGGTTATAGATAAGGATTGAATTTACCCACATATTTCAGAGTAGAAGAAATGTTTTGAATTTCATCGGTGAGATGTTACATACAGCTCCAATACAAAGATGGAAACTGATCATTATTTTCGGGCTCTATTTTAAAAATAACAGATTCAGATATTGGATAATGCTCTAAAAATTCCCTTTAGATTTAATATTGTTCGTAGATTCTTGCAATATTATTGGTCGATCAGAGTAATAATTTTGGAAGCGTTCTTTTTCTTCTTTTCTTTTCTTTCTTTTTTTTTTTTTAATATCAACTCACGGAACTTTTAGAACTATCAGGTTCTCTGAAAGAAAACCTCATCCTATCCTTATAAAAATTTATCTTAAAATGATATTTAAAACAGATCTATATATTATAGGTGCTTCACGTAAAAACAATTAAAAGAAAAGTACTGCATTTTCTAATAAAATTTTTAACATACGATTAGTGTAATTTACACATTAATAGCATAAATTCGTGCCTCAAGTATCAACTACCTTGCATTATATTTAGTGAATAGAGTGTGTTTGCTTTTTTTTACACAAACTATCCAAGTCTAGTTCTATCGATGCTATCTGCACACAGGTGCTTTTCACGTTCTTCATTTAATTTGTAACTATATTTTACTTTTGTTGCCACATACTTTAAAAAATATTTCTTATAGAACCACACAATGGTAGCTCGGCTTTAGATAATCGCGGTCATACAACTCCGCAAAGAACATGAATCTGTTTTGCATACTCATCAACTGAACAATTGAAAATCTGGAGCTTCTTTAGCGCTTAGGTCATTCCTGATGTCTCGTTACGGACGTCAGCCCACACACGAAGCTCCTGATTAATTTTCAATGATAATTAAATGTATGCTTAAATTTTTTAGTTAATAAACACTAATGAACTTGTGTGAGTGTTATTTAGTTTCTTTTCGAGTTTTTATTTTGATTCACGGAACCCCGTGGCTCCGCAGAACACAGTTTGAAGTCCACAGTTCTTGCATAACGAATATTTTATTTTAATAACAATTTCCTGATCAACAATAATGTTATTAATAATTAAATAAATTAATTAATAACATTATTGTTCATGAGGAATAATTATGTTAATGCTCATTAAATATATCTTTCGTTTTTCTTTTTTAACTCCAAATGCACTATTTACTGAATAGTCTCTTGAAATACTTATACCTAGTAAAGTATTTCAAAGTTAATAGGAATTAATATATCTAAAATTATTTTAAGTGATGCTTGTTTCAGATATTTAAATAAAAATGGAGGGGGGCGGGTAAAGCAAAAAAAGCTAGATAACAAATACGCAATTTCAGTAGTTTGGATACGTTTTTAGCTTTTTTTTAACAAGATGCACTTTGAATCCTGTTATTATAATTATTGTTCAGTTCGTCTAAACAAACATCAATTTACATTACAGTGATTAAATAAAAGATTGTAAACCGTGATTATATATTGATCACATATTTTAAAAGAATTGAAAATGCCGAAATTTCACATTTTAAACACTGGAGTCACTCTTTCCTTTTTTCAACGAAACAAACAATGATATGTTAGAAGGAATAATACCAAAATCAAACAGCTATTTTAACATGAGATAGATCTTTCTCATGTGTTTGTAGGATTTTATTAAGAAAAGTAGAAACGAAATTGGTAATTTTCCACTTTCATCATCTAAGACTTGGAATTTACTAAGTTAAACGTGTTAATGAAAATACTTGCTTCTTACTTATCTATTTTTATAAATGAAATAAATTTCAACGGTTCTAGATTATAAAAGAGTAATAATGAAATGATTTCCGATTTTGGATTATATTCCTGGCTCGAAAATTAAGTTAGTTGAAACTTACATATATTTCCCATTTCTATTAAGGTGATTATTTTTTATTACTTCAAGTCGACTCTTATTATTATTATTATTTGGTTCCTTTTAAGCAGAGAATTTTGAAAATTAGTTAATTGAATAAAATAAAAATGAACAATTTAAATTTTAGTTTGGACCCGTGGGTATGTGGTCTAATTTTGAACCCTTAAAATATTTGTGATTTAGGTGATCAAGTGAATCAAACTTCATTAAGTACGACATTACTACTTGTTTGAATAGTTTGTTGAATAATTTATTAATAATTATTAATTTTAAAGTGATATTTTTATAAATATGCTTTAAATTTTGAAAGTTTGTTTTGTATTATTAAATTTTTTTAAAAAAAATATGTCATTTACACGTTGATGATAAAGAACAGTAAAAGAAAAAAAAATTTCCGTTCAGTCAAAAATTCTACTGCATCATTAAATATGATTTCACCACTTTATTGTATTTAATAAAGAGCGAGACGTTATATTTTTCTAATTGTATCTTTAAATAATGCTCTTTACTTCTAAATATTCTCAAATTATTATTTCAGATTATGTAAAACTAAAGAAAAGAAAAATGAAATAATTATTCAGAGTGATGTTGCACAGATCCGTTAAGTTTTTTTGAAAAATATTTGACTTATTTTTAAGGAATCATCAAAAACAAAACTAATTATTACGGATAATAATTAGAAAACGAAATTTTTGAAAGGAAAAAAAAAAAGGATGAAAAGCAGTTGCTTAGCAAATCTAAATATTTCCATGTAAAAAAGAGGGATAGAAATCAATTCCCCTCCCCCTATTTTTAAATATTTGATTCATCGCGACAAATTTGTGAAATGGCGAGTAATGAGACAAAAACTCTTATGCGTAACTGTTATATATTCATTAAAATTCTTCTTTGCAACTATAATTGAATGTTTTCTTCCCTTTTTGGATTTGAACTCATTAACGAATTTCGCTTAATTCGAATAATTTGATATATGATTCATATTTATCTCAATCTTAACACATACATTTATATATATACAAGATAAAACAAGTAAATTATTAAAATTATTAATAAACAACATAATAAACAAAGAGAACAATTAAAATGCTAAACGAGAGAAGAAAAAAAAACATTTATAGAAAAATAAAACGAATTCTTAGAGTTCAAATTGAATACGCAACAAAACAAAACATGCACATACAGACAGAGGAGTGAATTGTAGAATTAAACATGCTCTAGGGTATCAACCCACATTCAGTGCATTTTGCAGGGCAAAAATTAGACCACTCCTAAATGTAAATTATATTAAATTATGCCAAAAAAAAGTTGCGGCAAGATACCTCAATAACAAAAATTTGAATCAATTATTTACTGTCAAAAATTGAAATAAAAAATTAAAACGAAACACATGTAAATGCAAGCTTGTAAAAAGATTGAAGTTTATTTTTAAAGCAGATGTAAAAACCCTAATTAAAAATATAAAATATGTCATGTATCCTTTGATATATATATATATGATATATATAGTAATAAATATCTACATTGCAAAAGGTTGAAAATCCTTTTAAATAAGGATCTCAAAAAATTTGGCGTTGTTGCCAATATGATGTGAATTTCAATAATGATTAATTAGGTATTGTAAGAAAAGTTTTCATTTTGAAAATATTTAATAAGCATCTCAACAATAAAAAAGAACTAATCAAAAATATAACAAAAAAAAACCCATATAGAACACAAAAACTCTGTTTTAATTGTTGAAAATTTCCTTGAGTTCTATGAATAAAGTATGTGTTTGTAAATGTTAACTATGTCCATATTCACGAAATTCTTCACAGCTAGATCACTAATAGCTGTCTTTAAAAACCTAATGTTTTGTGGTGGATTTGTCTTTTTAAAATTAAAAGATATTTAAAATTCCATAAGCGTCCAGAAAGTTAACATTAGCTGTCTTATATTTAAAATTTCAATTTCTAAAATCTCACACAAATTCAAAAGACTCCAGAAGAAATTCTGAATTTTTAAGAATTGAATATCAAAAATCATTTTTAAAACTTTTTTTTTAAAATAAAAATCTTAGCAAGAAAATTGTCAAAATGTAAGATTAGATTTCAAATTTAAATTCCAAAAATCATATATTTCAATATCCTCCATATATATGTGTGTGCGGGCGTGGGTGTTGTGTCTGTGTGTCTGAGAATGGAACGAATTCTATCTGATTATTTTGGGGATTTTTATGTCACTGTCTAGGATATTGAGCATATATTTTCTAGTTCTTCATGTGAAAATGGAAAATTAATTTTTTATTTTGCTTTTACATATGTTCTTGAAGAACTTTTTTTTTTTATTTCTAACTATCTACCGGCATTGAAAGATGTTATTACTTTTTAAACACCATTTTCTAAAAAAACTATACTTTGAGAACACAAAGTATAATACCATATATAATATATTAGAAAAGTTTTGTGACACATAACTAGAACTGAACTCAACATTCAGTTTATACCGAACATTTAATATCTGTGACAAAGTAGCATTTACAGATGTGCGAAAATTATTAGATTTAACATAAGAAAATACACCATAATAATAGTAATTGTTTTATTATATATAATGAGACTGTATGATAAATGAAATTGAAGCATTTTAAAACAATTTATAAAAATATTAAGAAAGTATAGTATTATTTATTTAGTTTAATAATTAATACACCTCTGTGTAACGTTATCAAATAAAAACCTCTTAAAATAATCAATTCTATGCTAAGTTTTTACGAAGAACAGATTTAGCCACCAAAGGTGCTAACTTTTTAAGAAATAATTATTAAATTATTCAATTAAATAGTAGAATTAAACAAATGATAATATGAGAGCGGAATGGATATTTGATTAATTGAATGATTGCTCAGGGACTGGCCAGAAAAGAAATTTAGAAAACTTTTTTTTTTTTTTTTAAAGTGAGCGGGTGAGAATTTTGTAATCAACTAAAACAATAGTTCCTTTGGTGGCTCAAAAATAAAATAATTTTTAAAAGCTTTATCAAATAAACTTTTGATTTTTCAAAGGATTACGTGGGAAGTAGGTGGATATTTTCACCGAAAATGACTATTGAATTCCTTCGAAGCTTTTAATTATGTAAATACTGCAGTTAAACACTCCAGATTCACTGAATACCATTGTATCAGGGAGACGCCATTACTCTGCATTTCGATTCATTGAATACTAGATGCCCCAGATTCATATCAGGGGGTCGTTATTACGCTCAGTGTGTATTTTTAGATGTACCCTTACAGGAACGCAAGTTTTCAGTTGATATATTCCATGTTTTTCACTTTTTAAAAATACTTTGTGAAATACCAACGTTTAACATCACCTGCTTTAGTTGCAGAAACTCATAATTAACGCTATTCTAAGAACAGTTTCTATAATTTATTTTCCCGTCGGAAATATAATTAATATTTACTATATTTTCATTGATAATATAAACATTAAAGTTTTATGTGTTAGTTAGTATTACCTATCTTTAGTATTACCTTAGTATTTCCATATCTTTTTCGTAGCTATTGTAATTTTAAATTCTATATATTCAATTTTTTTTTAATATTTTAGGTTAATTTTTGCGTATAAATGGGCGTGTTTCAAAACATAATTATTATGTTTAATTTCTTACAATATCGTGGTTAGAAAATTAAGTCAGTTATTCGATTTTGTCAACAATTAAACTACGCTCCGTTAGTGGTTTCTAAAATTGTTACTGTGTCTATTTTTTTCTTTATTAAAAACGTTTCTGGCTACTGTATTATGCAATATACACCTCTATATTTAAAATTATCTATTATCGGTGTTACTGAAAACTTTTATTCATGTTTAAAGATAAATTAACTCGATTATGCTTTTTCCTCATTCAAGTTTGAAATAACTATCTCCAGTTTTTTCCTTCTTTTTTACACATTTCCATTACATTATATTTATAATCACATAATCGGTGTTAGAAAATTTGAATTCAATAGTTGGAGGTCATAAAGCTTTACTAGTAAAAAGACAAATCCGAGTAAGGAAGTGATAGAAAATAAAATTAATTAGTTAATTTACCTGTTCATTTTTAAAAAGAAATTTAAAATAAAATTTATATGCAAAGTTTTGCAAAAAAAATTTAGTCACTTAAGGTGCGCTTTTTTTTTAAAATAATTATTATCAAATTATTCTGTTAAATATAAATTAAAATTAATAGAAACTATAAATTATTAAATTGAATATATTTAAGCTAAATGTAATTATAATTGAAGCAGACGATAAAAAATTGAAAATTGACCTGGTACGCCAAAAATGATCTACCTAAAACAATAGCCCCTTAGGTGGCTAAAAGATATCCTCCTTTTAAAATTTTGCTAACAAAGGCAATTCATATTTAAGTGCTTCAAAAACCAATGTAATATATTTTTATATTTTGATTTATGATGTGTTCTACTGAAGAAGGTTTCTATCATGTTAAAAGTGTTTTACATTGAAGGTCACAAGAATGATGAAAAAATCAGTTTCACATAAGGCAATGACGAATAACATTATATTCTTGTTGCTTCATTTAGCATTATTTTATTTTATCCTATTAATTTTTTTTCATCCAGCAAGCCTACGTTCAATTTCCGAAGTAGTTAATGCAAAGTTGCGGTTTTTTCTAAAGGAGATTAAACTCAAGAAATACGTCGAATTAAGACAGGATCATTTTGCATGTGTACGATATTAATTTAGTTGCAACGAGAATTTATTTTCCATTTCTGTTAAGCTCTTTTCTGTTTATTATTGTAATGTTTGCATTAAAGCGGGGCTTACCTTTTGTTTTAAATATCAAGTTGAGGATTTTTAAATTAAAATTAATTAGTAAAAACGACTTATTTAATTATTCGTATTCATTATGTGAGTGTCTTACTTTTTGATCTCTGTATTGTTAAGCTAATCAAAAATCAAGGAAGACCTCAAAAAAAAAAATCTTAAATTAATGAACACTTCTAAAGATTAATAAAAATCAACTGAACATTTACAAAACTATGCTTTGAACATGCGTAAAAGTGATTTTTTTTTTATTTACCTTCTTTTCTTATAAATCTCAAGTTCAGAGTTTTTAAATTATATAATTAGTAAATACGGGTTATTTTTAATTCTTCGTATTTGTTGTGGTCTCGGTAGCCTAGTAGTCATGGTTTCAGACTCGCTGTCGATGGTTTTTGGTCGAGTCGTGGGTTCGAGCCTTGATGCCACGAAAGACCCCCCGTGTAGCCGGGGCTGATACACTTTTAATCTGCCGGCGGCCAAAGTCCTCCCTTTGGAGAGGTGTGAAAGTTAGGAGAGGGTGGTGCCAGCTCAGGTATCCTCGTCACTTGACCGAGATTCAAAATTATGACGCCAACATCCCTCGTGTTGCGTCTAGTGCGACGTTAATAAAACCAATCCAATAGTGCTCGTTATGTCAGTGTCTGATTTTTCAATCTCTACGATGTTAAGTTAATCAAAAATTAAGCAAGACCTCAACACTCTTAAATCAATGAATTCATCTGACGGCTAATAATGTTCAACAGGAAATTTAAAAAAAGGGTCTTTCAACATGCTTAATATACTGGCGATTTTTGTGTGTGTGTGTGTTTACCTGTAACTGAGAACTCTAAATATTAAATGAATCGAAATCTTGAATATCGAGTTCGAGTTCCAGAATATCAAAAATTAAGAAAAAAAACTTAAATTATTGAACAATTAAAAATTAATAATATTCAACACACAATTTAAAGAAAAATGCTTTGAACATACGTAAAAGTGATATTTATTATTTATTATAATGACATTTTTTATTTAATCTTTTTTTTTTTTTTTTTGCTATGACTTTTCTTACCATTTCTATTTTAACAAAAGCTGCAATATCTACTTTTTTAAAGTTTATACAATGAGATTTACGTTCGGCTATTATATGTTACTCATATTTTTAAGCTAATCGAGTTCTAAATATATGGCAACGGCACATACGCAACTTTTCTTTAACAAAACTTTTTTGAATAAAATTTTAAGGTTTGTGATTAAAGTATTTTTACTAACACAATAAAAAAAATTCTTATAATTATAAAATAAATAAATATGTATTCTATATACAGTAGTAACCCTCCAATAAGGGACACCTACTGGACCAGACATTTTGTCTCTTAAATAGATGTGTCTCTTATAGGTGGTACTTCTGTATGTATGTGTGTGTATGTATGTATGTATATATATATATCGAAGAGATTATAACTAAAGTAATACAATCTTTTTGGAATTAAAAACCTGTCTATTTCTAATGCGCCGAGCGTACTTTGACAAATATTGTTGGATTAGAAAAATAACAAAATGTCATAAGTACCAGAGCAAATTTATAATTTATGATAAAGGGCTTATTGGCATGAGAAAAGTGTTTTATGACGCAATGAATAATGAAAATGAACAATCGGTAGGTATAATCGATAATCGCAGAAACTATTGAATCTAAGATATACAACTATGCTTCAATAAACTAGATCTGATAAAAAAAAAAGTGGGCATTAGAAAAGAGAAATGGAAGAAAATATAGTAATTTTACTATCAATCTATTTAAATATTAATTGCAAAGGCATAATTCAGAATATTGAATCTTTCAATTCGGAAATGCACGGTGATTACAATCGATATTGTAAAATTGTTCCACAGCCAATATTAAGTTAAGAATTTTCATTATTATGGATTCAATCCACAACACAAAGCATTACTTTATAACAAAATAGTAAAAGCCCAAATATAAGTAAAATTCCTCATTCGAAAAGGTAATCAAATGAAAGAAAGAATAAACAAAGGACTCAAAATCCCTTTTTATCATATTTAAATAATCCATTAAAAATAAAGTATTCAGATTTAACACATTTTAAAATTTCTGAGACTTAAAAAGAATTATGAAACTCTTGTCTACATTATTCCATGTGTTCTACTAAACCTACAAATCAAATATAAAGTGTGTTTACGTAACAAAACGCCAAACAACTTGATTGGTTAATTGATTTAATGAAATAAGCATAAGAATTTTTATGACTCCGACAAATTTTTTTACGATATTGAAGAAACCTTTTATATATACCAAAAAAACATAATTACAAAATACAAATATTCTAAAAAAATTACGTGTACTAAATAATTCTTCTTATATAACTAAATTTCCTCTCTCTCTCTCTCACTCACACCCACCCACATATTTGAAAAGATAATTTCTTCGAATTTACTACCTAAGATAACTTATATATTGATGAATTACCTGAATGGATTCAAGATTTTAACACCTTCAAAAACACCACTAATTAAAATCATTGTCAGAACTCAAGAAATGAAAAATATAAACATAAACTTAAGTATTAGAAAATTAAATAAAATACATTAAATACAAAATAACATAATAATAATTATATATACAGTTTAAAATGTAAAATTTGGAATCCTCTTGATTTAAAAGATAAAATCCTTCTGATTAGTGGTTCTAAATCTTTTTTATAGTATCATTTAGTGACAACAAATTATCGTATATAATTAAATTTATATTTCTCTATTGGAATTATTGTCTCCCCCATAAATGTCCCAGTTTCAATTTGAAAAAAATATTTCAATTAAAATATATTATAAAAAGAAAATATTTACTCAATAATTTACTTTTTTTATAATTAGTTATTAACTTTTATTTTCAATAAGCTTTCTTTTACCAACAGTTAGTTAATTTATGATTTTTTTTCATTAACCCATTATAATAATAATTATATTTTATTATATTTTTAGAAAATTTATACACAAACACCTTTAAAGCACTACGAGTAAAGATTATTTTATACTTTCAAATTAATAAGAAGTGAAGCCAGATTCCCAAATTGAATATTTTACGAATCAAGAATTTCTAATTTTAAAATTTTAAACGAGAAAGAAGCGCCCCATATAATATCTAGTTCTTAAAAATATAGCAGTTAGGATATGTGCAATAAGTATCTGAACAATTTCAGAGGTTTAACAAAAACGTGAAATGCGTAAGGAAAACAATCAACACCATTCAAGGTGCCGCATGTATGTTGATGCGGTATATTCATTGATGATGTACCGCTTATTCATTGTGTGGTTTTTTTCGTTTTATATTTTACTTTATATATAATTCCCCCCTCCTGGGGGTCAGCCATTTACAGTTCTTGGTGAAGATGTTATGTGAACTTGAGTGGAACTGTGCACCCTTCCGCGACCGTTATGGGAACAACTTTTGTTCATTGGGTACTAGTGAAATCATTCAGTCGAATTTAAATAAATTTAAAAAAACGTAAACACAGTGGTCACAGGTGCATTTGAGAACTCCTCTCTAATGACTGTCCTTTCGTAGTAGAAAGGTCATTGTAAAGCGAGAAGTTGTAAAAGAATACATTCAGGAATTTTGAGGTTAGATTCTTAAAGTACTTTTTATTCATGTTGAAATTTTATGTTTTGATAATTTATCACTCTCTAAAGTGAAAATCATTGTTGAAATAACGTGAAGTAAGATACGAAGAAAAGTGAGCACACGAAGAAGACAAATAATACATAGGTATATTAATTCTGAATCAAGAGAGCTAAAAGTAGTTTCAACTTCTTGAAATATGGGTATATTCGCAAATTTATGCCTATTTAGAACAATGTCAATTATTTTTTGATTATAATTTATGGTAAACAGGTAACAATACTTTAACCTTTAACCAAACTTTAAAAAGTCGTAATGTATCGCGTAACTGTTGCGTTAATAATTCACTTCTAATTCAGGAAATCAGTTGAACGTCATATGAACTAAATTTTAACATGCCAATCAAAATATGATTAAATCCGTATTTATAGACGCAAGACGTTCAAATTAGGGAGCAAAAGAGATTTTCATATTAAATAATGGTGCTAGTTTATGTAATTTTTTTATAAAAAAAATAATTAGATATATAAACAGAGTTTAGCGTGTACCGGAGCATTTTTTTTTCTTTCTTTTTTTGCACGGCGAACACGCACTCTAAAGTAAATAAATAATGAAAAATAATTTTGAATGAAAGAAAGAAAATTGTGATCACCTATTTATAGAATCAAAGATGCGAAGAAACATGCATTTCATAACCCTCAGTCAGAAAAGTGCATTCGCCGAAATCACTTTGAGGGAGTATTCATAGAAACCTTTTAGATAAAAAAAAAAAAAAAAAGAAAAAAGAAAAAGAATGATATTCCTGGAAATCCAGTCTAGAAAGGTTATAAGAAAGCGATACATCCGGAGTGAGTTTGCATTAAATAAGATTTTCTTTGGACATAAGATATGCAACATTTTAAAAGTATCAAATGGAATATTTCGATTTCATTTCAAAATCCTTAGTTTTTAATATTTCATCTAAATCTTGGAATGAAAATTTAAAAGAATTATTAAATTATCAGGTTATTGCATAAAAATTACTGCATAAAAATTCAGTTTTACAAAGATAAGTATTTGTAACTAAAATGAAACACTTCTAAGGTATACATCTAAGGTTTACATGGGATTAATAGAATAATAATATTAAATTATTTTGACAAGAGTAAAATAAAAACAAAATAAAAAAAATTGTTATAATTAATATCGTAACAATTTGTCATCATTGTGATTAAAAGATATAATGATACAATAATAATCAGCCATAAACCACTTTATTCACACTTTGAATAAGCTTTATAAAAATAAATTAATAATGCGAAGCGGTTAACTAATCTTATACCTAACCAAATATTATAATGAGGAATTCCACTTATCTGAGTAACTCAGCGACTTTTTTCATTCCTTATTCAACTCAAAAGTCAACTTAAAGTTTAATCAAATTGTCAATAAATTCTAAACTCCAATTCAAAATACGTTAGAATAGGACAAAAGAGTTCATTAATTAGCAACACTGAATACTTAAAGTCTCTCTCGAATCCTTTTTAACTCAGTTGATCTTAGTTTTAATA
This sequence comes from Nephila pilipes, assembly GCA_019974015.1. NCBI lineage: Eukaryota > Metazoa > Arthropoda > Arachnida > Araneae > Nephilidae > Nephila > Nephila pilipes. The sequence continues at coordinate 1,420,268 of BMAW01016158.1, forward strand.
TTCTAATAACAAAGTCTTAGCTTATAAAACCACTCATTCCGATTCAAGCATTTCTAGATTATAGCAGGTGCACTTCCAACATAAATGATTAATTGCGATGATTCAATCCAATTTATAAAAATTTATCAGCTTGTCTTTATCCACTATCTCCCTTATCTTTCCTTTCAATTCTATTTCGCTTATTAGTGATAATCTCTAATTCAATTCACTACACTTCTTATTATCATCTTTTTTACTTAATCACATTTCATTTTGTTTTGGAAAAAATTGTTATTTTATACAATTCAAATTACCAAAAGTCTCCGAAGTTAGTGCAAAGAAAATCGTGAATAGTCCAACGTCACAACTCTAAAAAGTCGACTTCAAATCACCGCATCCAATTTAGGTGACTTCCGTTGATGGGATCCGCGCCAGATATAAGTTTATATTCTGGATAAAATCTTAGAAGTTTAGTTAGATATACACACAGTATATCGCCTCACAGTTGCCCGAACCAATAAAGTGTTTCTATGAAACTTTATAATTCCTCTATCCTATTAAATTCACTTCTTATATTGTAAAACTCATATATATATATCACTATTCTTTCAAAAGACGAGGTTTTTATATCAAACACCGAAGCAAAGTAGCTTTTGAGGTTAATTAAAGGGAAATGCGTGTGAGAATTTGTGATAATACTGAAAACAAATATTATTGTAAACAGTCGTTTTTATTTGAAAAAAATAAGCGAAATTAATTAAATGAAACGTAAAGTACTGAAAATACATATTTGTGAAACATATATACAACAGTCTCTTACATGAATTTAGTGGTAAACAACTTACAGATTTAATTTCATTCTCTCTGAGGAATGTAGAACAAAATGTACAATTATTAAATTTATTTCTAAAAATGTTTTTAAACTTAGATTGCTTTTGATTTGAAAGGTGGTTTCAATTTTCTTAGTACTCATAAATATTCGTGATGCGATAACTTATTTTTCAAGAAATATAAGGTATAGAATATGCTTCAATTTTTTTTGTTTCAAACTTTTCCATTTTACAAAATAATTTGATTCTAATTTCAATTAAAATTTGGAAATTGCTTTTGTTGTTACAAAAACCATTCGGTTTGTGGAAAGTCAATTTCAAGCAACTATTGGGTTTCATACTTATTGCAAGAATTTATATTTAAAGCTTCTTTTATACATTGTACTTGAATTTCCATTGAATAAAAATTAAATTATTGCAAACAGAATAATACGTAGAAGCAAAGCGTCTACAATTTTCTTAGAAATAATAAGTCAACTGCTTTAAAAAAAAGTATAGCTTGTAAAAGATCAAGTGGCTAAAACAAGGTGAGAAAAAAATAGTTTTTGATGGAACATTTTGTCTTAGAAATAACTAGAAGTTAACTCAACATGCTTATGAAATATTTCTGAATACTTTTGTGACGTTATTTATCAATCGAATGAAACATGATCAAACTAGAACTGATGTTGAAAAACATTATGAAACCCAAAATAAATTTTCTGGGAAAATATCCATCCTAGGCAGAAGGCTGAAGAAGAAATATAATTTCGTATAGAAAAAAAGTTTAAATTTTATAATAGAGACGACTGGACCTATTATTATCAAGATTTGAGGAAGGAAACATTATTTAAGACGATAAATGGCTCAATAATGATCCATTCAGAGATAGACTTCAGAGAAATCCGATACAATTTTTCTGCCCGTGGAATAAATTCTAAAATCTACCTTGATTTTCACAAAAGTCATTAACTTTCTCAAACTTCCGTTATTACTCTTTTGAGTTTTCAGTAGAAAGAAATTATTTTCTGCAAAAAGATATCATTGCAAAAACGCTGTTTTACTCCAAAGGACGTTTCCTATATCAAATGTTCTCGGTATAATATACAATATTATTCACCTATTTCAAATGATTATAAAAAATAATAAGCATCATCGATCAGATTATGTTCTAACTGCTGATATATTTGCTATTAAAATAATTCGGGATTATTTTAAATAACCCAAAGAATTATGCAAGGATATATTTTAAAAATTCGTTTCGTTATGTAATTGCGGTTACTTTTTAAACCCTTAAACTAGGACGGAAAAAACTATCTCTGAATTATTGGATCGAATTAGCAATCATTAAACGTAAACAATTCTTGTTTCAATAGAAAAGTTGTTCATATTTAATGTTACAAAAAATTTATATTTAAAATTTTTTACAATTATCTTCTATGTAAAATAACCCAAAATCAGTTACATAAAAAAACTGTCTACACTTTCATCTGAGCTATTTTGTCACGATGCATTCACTAAAAACAAATTAACTGCAAATTATTTTTCTAATTACTTGATACATCCGTCTTCCATAGTCACTCACACAAATACTCAAAGAAAATATTTAAACACTTATTTAGTGCAAATGAATCTCGTTAATTCAGTCACTCAAGGGACTCCCAGTTTTCCCAATGAATTAAGCATCCAAAAAAATAAAACAGAATAAGCAAATTTTAATTGCGTGTAGTTTTATTTTGTTGCCTGGAACAGTTTTTTTTCCCCGACAGGTTTAGCTGTTCAATTGTACGCTATGTTTGAACTATATGATCAGAAGGGATTATTTAAAATAATCATGGGTAGTTTGTATTATATTTCTTTGAACCTATTGGAAAAACATAATCAATAAATAATGCTGATGGCAATAATATTAAATAACAATAACAAAAAAAAGCACGCGTTTATGAAGAGGAATAAAATAAGCGAAGTTATTGAAATATTTCTCTTGAACGTATAGTATTTATGACTGGTTATATCCGGTTAAATTATATAAAATGAATCCATAATTATGCAAAAATACAAGACCCGCTATCTTTAAACTCATTTGAACAAATTGAAGTTAATAGTAATTTATAATGAAACTACATTTATACTCGTATAGAGAGATTAATTAAAGAATTTATGACATGCTATTTAGTTATCCTAAAAATCTGTGAAATGCCTTTGTGAACATTCTTTTTGAGACTTTTATGAAATTAATTTCAAGTGTTTTTGTTAAAGAACATTAAGTAATCTTAAAGCACTATTTTTTTTAAAAAAAAGTTGACGGCTACTCTTAATAAATTGATGAAAAAATTATTTACTTGTAATGTAGAAATAATTAGTTCAATAACATATTTATGCTCTTGCCCGTACAATTATAAACATTGGAGTTATGGAGAAGAAACAAACCATTGAAATTTATAGACTCACAGATAATATTTGTAAATAATATTTGTCTCGCTTTCATTCCATCATTTTATGTTGGGGAGCAAAAAAGGGGGAAAAACTATTAGGATTTCTCTTTTGCAATCATTTTTTGAACAAATTTTAAAATATATAATGAAGTACTTCAACTTATTTTATAAGGAAACAAACAAGGGTGAGTTTCTGAAATCAATAACAGAACAGTAATTTCACGTGGTTCGAAAAATAATTTCGTTTTAAATTTATTTTTAAAGAAAAAATATTTTAAATAAAGATAGCGTTATATAGTTTAATGTAATAATAGTGTTACGTTAAGGATAGATCGATAACCGTCTATATGTACTATATATATTGAATGTTTTTTCAGTTAAATTAAGACTTACACAAGTTAATAACCAAAGAATGATAAAAACTATTAATGTCGAATTTTGTTTAAAAAAGATGTAATATTTCTCAATATATACTCAGCCATACCATTCAAATAATTTCTCAGGTCTTTTAAATGGCTATCTTTTGCTATTGATTTTTGCTTGAAGACATTTAACATTCATGTTTCATAACTGTTGTACAAACAAAAATCGTAAAGTCCTGAAATATATTGGAATTTAATATGACTTTCCATGCATTTAGAGTGAGTGAACGTGTGTCTTTGTAAGAGAGCAAAATTGTTAAGCGAATACCTCTCCATTTCTTTAAATACAAACTTTTAGTATTTGATAATTGTGAGAAATACGTTTAAATTTGAAAACTAATTGGGAAATGCTTGTTATATACATCAAATTCTTAATGCCTAGTTCCTAGTTAGTCTCTACTGTTCATTAAAATTATAACTAATTAAAATGCATAAACACATATTTAATGTTTTTCATCACCTAGCTCTTATTTCAGTATTTTTCAATAATGTATTTGATAGACACTTCACCATCGTACCTTCTTTCGCATTGTGTAAATAACGAAAAATGAGAAATCTGTTTTTCCATTCACATTTTTATTGATATATTTATATCAGATATGCAAACTCGATACTTGATATGTTTTTGTTGGTTTGCATGGATTATATATACAATATGTACATCATATCACTTTTGTGTCTTCACACAATTATCATATTCGTGCAAGGTCAAAATCAGGCAATTAATAGAAAATAAAGAGTATTTGTGTGAACGAAGTATTTCTTAACAAGTATTAGTTTATGCAATGTAAGGGCAGTATTTTTATATGAATAAAATTTATTTGAAGTTATATTGTTTTGAAACATCTTAGAAAATGCATACTCTTTTATACATAAAATATGCTTTTATGAAATATCATAAAGGATATTAGATTGACAAAATTTCCTACTTTTTTATTTTCAGATGTTTTTAAATATAAAATTTAGAAGTCCATTTAAAAGTAAAAATACGATACAAATAGAATGAATGCGATACAAATGGAATAAAGTTTCGCACTTAATCACTATAAAGGATCCGAAAGCAAGAAGTGTATAGATTATTTTGAAGAAACTTATTGGCCATGCAAAAGTACTATGCTTAAAATAAATTAATCAGAAATTTATGAAATATTCGTAAAAGGATAAAAGATCATTTATTTGGTATCGTTTACTGGATTAAAAGATTAAATTTCCACTTAGGATTTATTCCTTTTATTCGTTTGATCTTTTCAAAGAAATGGAAGGAATTATTAAAAGATTATTCACTGAAATAAAATTTAATGTGAGTGATTATTGATCATGCATTATTTGTTGATTGAAATAAAATGAAGTTCTCTAAATAATGTAAGAGAATGTTGTTATAAGCAAGTATAAGAAACTTTTCGTGTACCTCCAAAAGGGAATTATAACTTAATATTCCTTAGAAATGTTATCGAATTCGTTGAAAGTTCCCAATGGTATTTTAATCTGTAATTGCAATATGGTAAGATTCGATATACTGTTATTTCTTCCTCAATAACATTAGATAATTTTTTATTTAAATAAAATATATGTTGAGATTCGTAAAAAAACCTTTAAAGATGAAGTAGATGGTAAGCATTTAAAACTTTAAAAATTCAAAAATGGATCTCTAAATTCCAAAAACAGACTGAAATCGAGGTATCTTATTTTTAAAGTATAAATTGTATTCTATAGAAACCAATCACAAGAAGTAATTTTATTTTCCTTATTGATAGTCAAATTCAAATTAATTAAGAGTTGATTAAAAATGCTACTTATATTTTCAGTTTACAGTTCTTTTTTCAAAAACTGAGAGTTTTAATTCCTTAATTTTGCATAACATATTTTTGAAATTTTATATTATATCCAATTAATGTAAAGGTAATATGAATTATATAGATGATCAGTAAAATTAAGTATCTTTGGAGTAGTTACGTAATAATCTTAATAAAGAATTTTTTTTTCTTTTTGTGTGATGCATATGAAAGTAACGTATGGAAGGAAAGAGGTGGTGATCTAAGATAATATATGGAATAAGGTGATATAAGAGATAATATATGGAAGGAAATAGAGTAATGTTTATGAGATATTTTGCTGATAATTGATTAATTTAATTAGTTCTAGAATTCACAAAGACAAACACTTACAATAAAAGCTTTGATCTAAGAAATATTTCTTTATATTGAAACAATTAATTTATAAAATTCTCTGCTAGAAAGGTACACCCAAAGCAACCATCGACTTGAATTAACCGGAAAAATAATCCTCTCAACAAAATCGGGAAGTAAAAGTAAGTTGCAATTAAATTAATTCACGAGCAAACAATTAGTCTTAAATTTAGATTCAGCGTATCCCAAATTAAATCCGTATCAGATACGAAAAGATGAACAGCAATTAAATCTCCTATTCTCTGAGTAAATTTCTACGTTGAACTCGCCTTTTTTCTTCTGTTCTGCTCTTTGGACTGTATCTACAAATAGTGTTACATGTAAAATTCGAATAATGTAGTTCACTTCATTTTTTAACATACTTTAAATAAACAACTTAGGGAAATGAAAGTGCTTTGCCAGGAGAAATAGAATCGATATAACAGAATTAAATCGTACTCGATAAAGCAACAAGAATAATGAACCTCGCACAGCAATATAGTTCTCTCTGCAACAAGCTTTAATTGTGATAGAAAATCAGTGCAAAAATGTCTGACATATATAAACATTTTTAATTAAAAATAAAGTTGTCTCGAATGCAGTGACTACAGTAACTAAATGTATTTAATTGCCATATATTTCTGCGCATAATACATTAGTTGAATCATAAAAAAGCCGCCAAAATCCGGATCGTCTTATAGGACAGATAAAAAAATGGATTGAAATTTATATAAATTAAAATTATTCTGAAAAAAATCACTCACCTATGTATTTAAAATCCTGCAAAATCCTCACATTCATCATCTAAGTCAAATAGCTCCTTAAGTATATTGAACGGAAATTCTTTTGTTGTTGAGAAACTTTCATACGAGTTCCATTTTGTACCTAGAGAGTCGATTTCTGCTTTGTCACTAATATCCCATAACATATCATCTTCAGTGCTACCGATAGTATTAGAAACCCCACACTTTTTGAAGAATTTGTTAGAGGTACATGTGAATTCGGGATTCGGCACGTGTTTCTATAGGCAAAATTGAATACAGGCAGATGCAAGAAAATTAAATTTGTCCCAGATGATGATCGCTGATCTAAACTAAATTCATTGCCGTAGATAGTTGGAGAGTGTCTTATAGGGAAGATATAAGTTAAAACTATTAAATTTTGAAGAAAATTTATACCTCGTCATATATCTGAAGGACGTCTTATTTGAGTAAATATATGGTATGTCAAAACATAAGATAATAAATTTTTAAAAATTGTAAATATTTTAAGAAAATAATGGTACAAATGTATTTGAAGTGTTTTAGGTAAAAGAGGGAAAATTTAATATTTAAAGTAAAATATTTTATCTAAGACTTGAGTATATGTTAAAAATATCAGTGAAATATATTACAATACCTAACTTTATGAAAAGTACCTTTACAAACATCATTCAACACTCCAAATGAATTAGATGATAATGATTGCTTAGTATTTTTTATGCATTTACTTATTATTCTTAAAGAATTAGTTTTAAACAATCAAAATAGAAAATATCCTTTCTTGTATATTTTTTAAAAATTATTTATTGGTTGGATTTTCTATTGTTTCTATCGTAAAAAAAATTCATAATGAAAATAAGAATAAAGACTGAAAACAGTTTTAAATCGGAATGGTAAAAGTAAAGAAAGTCATGAATAAAACTTTTCCTGCTGATATTGAAGAAAGAAAGCTACAACTACCAATTAAGAAAGTTTTTGTTTCTCATAAAATATTGAGATAAGTCATTACGACAAATTGCCGATAGCCGAAGAACTGTAATTCGACCCATCTTGACTTATGCTTAGAGTCCTCCATTTTCTCTGATAACTTGAAACACTCTGTTTTCATTGAAATGACCATGTTATTAAGTTCAATTTCAGAAATAATGTGCCATTTTTTACCATGGCTGCTTCCATTTCATGAGTTAATGAAAACTGTTTATTATAAGCATACATTTTTTGACGTAATGTACCTCAAAGGTTTCTCGCTGGGTTCAAGTCTGGACTTCGAAATGGACATGCAAAACATTAACTTTTTAAAACCATCCCTAGGTGAATTTAGATGTAGTTGCAAGAAGCATTGTCCTGCTGAAATATCCAGTGAGTACCACCTAATAAAGGTCCAAATGGTATCAGATGATCATATAGCATAGCTCGATATTGTGCAGAGCTCATACATTCTGAAATTCACTGCAAATCGCACAATCTTTCATGACACAAATACTACAGGCTCTCCAAACAATTACTGATCCTCTCTCATTTGTAAACGGAAACATTCGTTCGGTTCCTTCCTCAAATCATGCCAATAGTGTTTGCACTCGTAGCCATAGGGACTGTTAAGATTAAATTTTTTTTCATGAGCAATTATAATTTGTCTCCACTCATCGTTCCATGACATGACAGTTTTAGCCTACTTCAGTCTTTCATCTCGATGATGTTTTAATAACTTTGGTATTTTCTTCATTTTCATAAATTTTGTAGTTGTACTTGATTTAAGTCTCTTCCAAACTGTGGCATGTGACGTTTTATTGCTGAAAAGCTCAGAAATATTTTACGAGTTGAAAAGACCCTTTTTTAGTTAATAGTCGAAAAATTTGTCAATAATTTCTTCCGTATAGTTTTTTTTTAAATGTTCTTTTCTAATTATAGTGTTGTGAATGGTAATGTTAGAAAGCTTCATTAACATAGCTATTTCTCTTTAAGATTTACCAGTACCCTTACGAAATAAAAAAAATTTCACTTCACCCTCAGATAAATCTTTACTCCACTGTATCATCAATTAACATTATCAAAACCTGCATCTTAGCTTTTCAGGTAATGCGGTCATGAAATTCTAATAATGTTTCTGACGTGACATACGAGTATAATCTGCTAATTTTCTAAGTTGGTCTTATGATTTCTGAATAGACACCTCTCTTATTAAATTTTCATAAAAACGAGTAGAACTTAATAAAATTTAGTTTAATTTTTAAAGTTGCAAATAACTCAGAAAGTGTTCCCCAATCCATTTTAAATACACACATTTAAAATTTGCATCTTGTGTCTTCTTCTTCAGAAATGCACAAATTCGTTTGTCTTATAATTTCTTAACGCTATTGAAGCGTTTTTACTTATATATATATATATATATAACTATATATGTAATAATAATAATAATAATAATATGTAATAATAATAATAACCATGTATATATATATATAATAATAATAATATGTAACAACAATAATAATAATATATAGTTAGATTTAAAGATGATGCATAGATAAGGAAGTTAAGGCATAGAAAAGGTCTGTGATTAAAACCAGTGGGACGGAAGGACGCATATATGAACATGAGTTATGCACGCATTGCTGTTGCGGCATACTACACACACACGTATATATGTATATATGTAATCCTTAAAAGATAACTTCGTGGTGGGGAAATATGTTAAAATTGTTATGAGGTAAAATGTTTGGAAATGAGGATTCCCCTAAAATTAAAGAGACTCTGCTCATATGTTTTTTTTTGTGGTTGTAAAGATGCGTGATGAATACATGTTTTAATTGCAAAAAAAAAAGTTACTTTACTAAACAAATAATAAAGATAAAATAATTGAAAGTGAAAACAAAAGAAAATTAGCAAAAAGATAAACCACTCTATGTATAAAAGTTCAAATATAGACATAAAAAAATGAAAACAAATCGAAGAAATAAATCGTAAAAGAACTATAACATTTGTTAATTCTGATTTTGTCTTGTGGCAGATTTTGAGGTTTTAGCAGGTTTTACCGGCTCAACACTCGATAGAACTTCGATAAAAATCAAAGGATATTAAAAACCGAGAGATATATTCACCAAAGAAAAAAAAAGGAACCAAAATTTAAACAATCAGATTAAAAAAATATTAAAAAACTTACATAGACAAGTATATTACAGCAACAGATTTTTTGACATAGGCTGGATATTTTATTGCTTGCTGAGCCATGTACAATGTTATCTCTCTCCTCCCCTCTCTCTCTCTACACACACACACACACACACACACACACACACACACACACACGTTTACACACACACATATGCCATATATATATGTAATATATATATATATTGAAATTTGTAATTAATTATTGATATGTTTTGAATTTAAACTATCATGTACACTCGATTTGTATTTCAATAAACTAATGGCTTTCTTCCATTATAATACTCTCTCTGTATGTTTTTAATTTAGAATAATATTTTTAATTTTATTGTATTGATTATTTTGATGATTGCTGATTTTTTCTATTATTTCTTAATATTTGCAACTTTTTAGTTTTAATAAATTTTTTTTTTAATTTGTGCTTCGAGAATATTTGTAATTTAATATGATTTTATATAACTTAAACTTACGCCTATTTAACATTAATAATTATATATATATGTGTGTGTGTGCGCGTGCGTGTGCGCGCACACACACTTGAATCACTCAGTTAATGTCCTCAAACTAATCCCAAAGTCAGTTGGTAACATTAAATTTTGACAACACACCTCTATCTGGGACGACGCTGTTAAGTTTTGAAGCTTGAGCCATCCAAAGCTAAGTGAGTCTCTTACTTATGTATTATGGGAGCTGAGATGGGGACCCATAATGAAGCAAGACACTATCGAGATCCGAATTGATGTTATCATTCAAAATATTTTCAGATCCTTCAGATAGGGTGTACTAAATAAAACCTAATGATGCTTTTCTAAATTAAAATGTTCATACACACACATATCTGTTTTTTTGTTATAATTAGTTACTGTTTCTACCTAAAAAAGTATTAAGTTCTGGCGGGATCGAATTTGTTTATTTTCAGCGGTGTAAATAACGAATTAAGCATCCCATAAATTTTCAAGAAAAATATCTTTTGCTATTGAAAATAACAATAATTACTGTCTTAAATGTTCTATGCATATGTTAAAAATCTGTTCCTTTGTCAGTATATAAGTTAGAAAGCAATAAAAATAATTTTTATGAATATAAGGTATAATTTTTATTTGCATAAATTTTACATTCGCAGTTACATAATGCAGTTATTTATAAAGACATGTTACTCTATCAAGATGCAATATGTATCATAATATACTATTATATTTTGTTTATGCTACTGTAGTTGATACATGTAATTACAATATATTATTCCGTTTCATCAATATTGTATTAAATAACTTCGTATACAAAAACTGCAGTCTTTCTTTTTTTTAAAAAAAAAAAAATTCAACTGAACTCATATTTATCGAATTTAACAAAACCTTTTCTTTAAAAAAAAAATTACAACTTATTGTAAGTCTGTTTATATCCAGAAAATCATTTAACGCTTTACCTGATTTGATGTTTTATTTGTTCTTTAAATAAATTAATATTGAATGTGTTAAGCTGAAATAATTTCTGATAATGAAATAAAAATATTTAGTCTTTTATATTTTTATTTATGTAATTGGTATTTCAGTGTAATACAATTTTCAGGCGAAATCTTTAATTTTAGTGCCTTCAATAAACTCATATAATAAAAACTAACTGTATAAAAATTTCTTCAAAATAACTTTGAGGGTGGTTTTCTTATTCATTTGAGTGAAAACAATTAACTTGTATTTAATTAAAAAATTATATTACTTTAGGTCATAGAAAAACAATGCAAAATTATTTGATTCGTCTCTTAAAAGTTTACAAATCGGATACGTAGATAATAAAGAGAAAGAAGAGAGAGAGATAGTTCAAAAATATATGAGCAATATCTGGAACTTACAAAGGATGCATTTTACATCCAAACCGGTTTTGCTGTGGAAGGAATCAATTTAATTACTCTATCGGTGAGAGAGATATCCTGTTATTTTAGTTCTAAAAAACAGGCAGCCTTCCGTAATTCTTGTAATTTTGGATATAGTTCTTGCTCACAGATTTACAAAAAAAATAACGCGTGGGAAAAACAAAGCTCTTTTTAGTAGATACGCTTCTCATTTACCGTCATTTCTATGAAGCAAGCGGTTGTTTACACTTTCAACTCATCTTGCTATTTCATTTTCCTGACTTTTTCTTAGTATCGTTCCGCCGTTCAGATGAATCGATCACTCAGAAGTAATCAGTCGATGAAAGTAGAGCTCTCCGCTCTTTATCGGATTTAGATATTTATTATATACCGTAAGGTTTGTTTTCACTTTTTCTTGAATCGCTTTGACAGTCAAAGATGTTTGGTAAAAAGCCTAAATGGCACAGAAACATAGCCATAGGGACTAAGTATAAGGTATGTGTGTTGAAACTTACTTTATATATTACTTTTGAATTTGTAGTGATGCGAAATATCGTATAAATCATTTTTGTGCGCATCGATACAATTCTTTTGGTATGTATCGCATGTGCCAAATAATTTGAATTTTATTTGTTGGAGTATTCTTATCCTCTTCATTTTTAAATTAAGAGTGCAGTCTCATTTCTGATTTATTAAAGCGGTAAAAGTAAGTTAAATTTTTCTGAGATTTTGATATACTAAAAAATTAATTATATTCAATTTAGGAAGCTATTGTAAGCTTCTGAAATTCAATATAATTAGTTTTTAATTCTATATTCAAAATTAAGAACTTTTTTTAGATTGGTGATAAGGTTTTTGATTTTTAATACCATTATCCAATTTTTTAAGAGTTTCTTCTTACGAATGTCTATGGTAAATAAAACGATTTATTTATATTTATTTCTAAGTCATATAATTTTTGATAGTATTGGAAATGCTTAATTTCAAAATATTACCGGATGGTGATTTTGTTTTTAAAATTCTATTTGACGACTATTTTATGACCTGTTGCTGCGAATTCCGATATTCCAGATGAAAGTATGATAGTAAAAATAGTTTTAACTTTAACTTATATCAGATTTTTGACACACTTATCTCAAAGTTTTTCCATCTCCATTTAAATTATATTTTACATGGCAATATTCAGGCTAGAAAATTAATCTAAAAATCTTATTTCCGAAATGTAAACACCTTCTGAATAATAACTGTTAATTATCTATTTAATTATTGATATACTTCTTATACATATTTCTTTCCGTTCAAAAATAAAAGAAAGGATCTAAGCAAAACAATTTCTAGATTATATCCTTTCTTTAATTTTTCAAGAATATTCCGTTTTCAGTTTCATCGTATTTGGTTAGAAAAATGTTTAAGTCAGGTAGATTAGGTTTGGTAGATTTTACGAAACAATGTTTTTCACCAGTTAAATACCTAAAATAACTTTACAGTTCTTTAATGACCATTAACGAAAACGTTACATTTTTGGTATCAACATTAAAACCAACGATTATTGTAAGATATATAGAAATGAAAAGACTCCAGTAAATTTATTATTGTTATTGTTTTACATTATTCCCATCTATGTATCTACAGAGATATTCTATAGATGCGAATCTATTTGAAAGCTTATACCGAATATTTTTTAGAATCAATAGTATTTAAATTTGCTCCAGTTAATGCTTTTTAAAAAGAAGTATTGTTATACAAGCCGTTATGAAGTTTAAACCGTATTCTAACGATTTCTATATATTATTAAAATAACAGAAATTTCATCGTAATATAGGTATTTTAACCCAATTCCTGAAATGAAGAATAATTCATCGCAATTTATATTTATTTGTCAACGGATTTCAGCTAAAAATAGCATTTTATTGTAACATGTTATCATGACTATTTTGTGATCGCTATAGCCTAGTGGTCATGGTCGCGGACTCACGGCCGGCGTTGTTTTCGACGAGCCGGGGGCTCTAGTCATGATGCCACTAAAGATCCGCCGTGTAGCGCGGCTGATGCACGTTAAATCTGTCGAGGCTCCAATTCTTCCCGTTGACGTGACGTGGAAATTTGGAGAGGCAGATGCCAGATCAGGTGTCGTCCTCGTCACTCGGTTCAAAATTACGAGGTCCATCGCCATTAGCCCTCATGTTGCTTCTCAGAGGAATGTCAATAAGCAATCATATCACATGACTATTTTTCCCTGAAAAGTACAGTTAGAATTAGATAATACAGGTTCCACAGCTCAGTAACTTTTAATGTAAAAGGAACACTCTGAGAATGTGTTGGTGCTGAGATTTGAATTAATCTTTTAAATTGTTTTGTCTCTAAATTAAATAACTACTGGCCATCATATTAAAATAAAAGGATAACAGACTTGATTCGACTAAAAATAAATTGGTGTATCTCTGTTGATATTTTGAATAAGTTGCGTTTTAGATATTAATAGAGTTTGCTCTTGATTTTGTTGCTTCATTTAGAATAATTTTATGTGGCATGGTGTGGAAGTTTAGAGAAGGAGGTGCCAATTCAGTTGTCGTCCTGGTCACTTGACTTTTGCCAATTAATACTAGCTAAAATTGAAGATTATTTATTTAGTATACACATATTAGCAATATTTTTAGTCAATACTACATATTTTGAGGTATTTCTATTTTAAAATTTTTGAATGAGATCTTATATGTGATTGTTTAATTACTGCGATTTCATGGAATAAAATAACTTACTTGTTCAGACAAGGAAAATATTTCATATGTTTATATAATTAAAATATTTCTCATTTATATTCATTTTATTCTGTTGAAAAAGTTAAGAGAAATGTATGTAATATTAAGTAAAAAAAACTTCAATAATATTTGGGAATGAAGTTTTAGAATATTATAAGTTAAAATGTGCATTTTATTACTTATGATAGCAAAGAAAATATTAAAAGGTATTGCAGATTTTCTTATCAAGTTGCTATTTTTCAAAAAAAAAAATCCTCTTTAAATAAAAACGCTACTGATGTTAATGAAATAATTTCGAAATTTTGATGCACTATGAGGATGTAAATGAAAATATATTATTTGTAAGATATCTTTCTTTATTTCATTTGTATTACTATTGAAAATTTCAATAATTTAATTATAGAGTCTGACTAATTTGATTCGAATTCTATAATATAATTTTTAAATCAATAAATAACGTTTTATCCAATCATAATATGTACTGCAACTTTTAAATGGTTGATTTTTAACGAATTATGTCATTTTAAAGTAATACTATAAAAATAATCGGGAATAGGGGTTCATAAACAAAACAAAAAAATTTTCGTGAGTTAAAAATAAATCAGAAGTTTTCTTTTAGAGCAATTAAACTCCAATGAAAACAATCCAAACCGTTAACTTTATATATATTTCAAAGTCTATTGATTTATATTTTAGTTAATCATTTAAAACGAATTGATAGAAGTCTTATTTTCAACAACATTAATATATCCTATGTAAGAAAAGTTTTGGAAAAATTTAAAAAATAATCACCATTTATTTAATTTTTACCACTTAGTTATTTCCAAGATTATGACAGAAAAAAGTAGCATAATTTCTTCGGTATTATCGAAAATCTTTGTTTTCATATTAATTTAATTATCTAATTCTTAATAGGAATAATAATTTTATGAGCTTAATTATTTTAATGAACTTGTTGTTTCTGACTGAGATTGAATTCTGGAATTTCTGACAGGGATTAAAAAATTTAAAAAAAAAAATCTTTTTTTAAACAATATTACAATCAAACGAACTACAGTTGATATTCACTACTTCAGAGTTTAAAAGGTATGTTTTTATTAATTCATGTAAATAGAGGATCAATAATTAACAACTAATTTTGTATTAAATATTGATATTTCATAAAAGATTTTTCAAAAATACAATTATTTGGATCTTTCAAAGATTTATTTTATTTTTAACTTTAAGAATAGATTTAAAGAAAAACGTTTCCTAGTGTATATATTTTGCAAACGTTACGAATATGTATATATATATAATTTTTCCATACTTTTGTTTATTTAAGAAATAATAATAAATAAATAAATCTAAACTTGCTGTTTGCTCAGAAATATCCTCTTCTCTACGTATATCTACAATTTCCGATGTTTGCCGAAAAACATCAGAATTAAAAGCCCTTAAAAATTTACATTTTAAAAATTAACATCACCAGTTAATTATGCAGTGTCAGTAGTTCCAGTTAGTGACAATTTAGGTATTAGATATTACTTTTCAATAATACTTGCGTGCTTAATGGGAAAGTCGGTTTTTGCAGGGGAAAAAGAAATGGAGAAATCAGAACAGCTAGGAAATGAGGAAGAGACTTCAACTACCTGTGTAAAGACGTTTTCTTGCCGATAATGTATCTTTGCAGTAAAACAGCATTTACACCAATTGATGGGTCTGATGTATGCAACATTAACACAGGAGCATTTAACTGTTATGCATAAATATCCAAATAAATTAATTGCAAAGAAAATAAAGCTTTGAATGTACACAATTTTGCTTATTATATTTACAAGCCGTGTCAAAAAATGTGAAAATCTGTGAAATTAAGAGTGAAAAAAATAATTATTTTTCTGTTAATAGAAAATGCATAATTTTAAATTCTTGATTTTGTCGAACACGAGTATAATGAAAATTTTTATATTATCATTTCTTTTTACCTAACCTCTTAAGATTTCTTTGAAAAGAATCTGAACATTCCAAAAAAATATTTTAATTTGTATTTTATTGTTCCCCTGCTTCCAAATGAAATCTTATGCAATAGAGCCTACAATGGTATCCACTACCATCTGACGCAATAATTTTGAAACATGAATTTTGACTTTAAATATCGGCATTGTTATCGCAGTTACAATGAGACAACGTTTCTGAGTATCTTACTTTTGATAAACACCATTTATAAATCACAATGGAATGTTACAAATGGATTAATATTATGAAGAAATATATATTTGAAATTAATAAAAAGCTATAATTTATTTTTAACACCTTTTGCTAAAAATGTCATATTAATCTATGTTCCATCTGTAAAACTAAGAAATAATAGGCGTTTCCTAACTTTATTAACTGTATAAAATCGTATGATCTAATGCCATAAAATTGTTGACATTTTGTTCCCTGGCTTGTAGTCAATAATGATGAAGATTTTTTAGTACATTTTCGATCATATACCTTAATCTAACGTCTATAAGCAGTTTTTATAAGAACAGAGAATTTGGTATTTTGCCGCCTACACTAAGGATGTTTTGTGAAAATAATTTTTAGACATCTGTATGCAAATAAATATTATTTCCTTTCTGTTGATACTTAAATAACAGTCAAGAAATCGCAGATTAAATTACAATTTCAAAAGTACGAGGAATTTTAATTTATACTAGAAAAAATTCATTTATTCAAATTTCGCGCATTCATATTATTAATTATTTTCATTTAAGAAATCTGAGGACTTATTTAATTTTATGATCAGGCTTTTCGTTTTATGGAGAAATTAAATTACTGTTTCTTAGATCAAATTTTTGAAGGCGCGCGCGGGAGGGGGGGGGGACTGATCGGTTAAATTGTTATCGAATAATATAGTTTCTTACAATCTTTCTTTTGTTTTGTTAGGTAAACTGATAATTAGAAGAAAATTTCCTAATTTAGCTTGGTAGATGACTTCATGTTTTATAATGTTTATATGATCCTTACCGTTTCAATTCTTACATTCAAGAAATAAATCTATTGGGTGCTGTAACATTTAAATCTGGTGTTTTATACCATTGCATGCACACTATTTTTTTATCTTATACAAAATTTCTGTATTTTTTCTTGGTGATAGATCACAACGCATGGAAGGTTTCTTTAAATAATTATTCATACTTTGCTTAATTTTTTTTCTACAAAGAATGAAATGACTATTTAAAAGTATTCCAATACCTTTAAATTATAAATTCATCAATTTTTGAAATTTGGCTGTTTTCCTTTCAAATCAGAACTGTATCTTGAAAAAAGAGAAATGCATGAAAATATTATTATTATTGGAAATTTCGAGAACTTAATTAATTATTTGTAATGTCTTAGAATTCTTTATTTCTTCAGAAACCACTTTTCATAGAGAACATTTTATGGTCACGCAATTTCAATTCGCTGCTCTGTCTTTAGAAAACAGAAAATAATGAATTTCTGGTTCATGACCTTTCTGAATTTGAAGATTAGTATTTCTCTATTCTGATGCTTTCGGTAATGTGTGAACACCGCTAATATATACTTTTCAATTACTTAAAAGTTCGAGATTAGTTTTAAAAAAATAGGAATTAAAAAAAAAGAAAAAAGAAACACTTTTTTTTTGGAGTAAAAAGACAGTTTGAACAAAATATTTATGTATTCTTATTCTGAGTCTTATTTTATTATATCGACTCCTTACTTACCATTTTTTGTAAGGCACTACTCTAGGTAATGAACTCAAAAATAAAACACTTCAACTTCATTCATTTAAAAGGATAAACTTTTCATTTAGAAGTATTCAGACTTATCTCAGCAACATTCTAGCATTACATTTTTCAATTTTAAACATTTTTAAAAGAATTTTTAGACTATCTTATGTATTTGTTTTCACCAGGATTTTGTATTTATTAAATAAAATATATTGGCCTTTAAAATTATTTAATAAATGAAAAAGATATTAAATGAATGCTTAAAAATAACACACAAAGACTCGTAATTTTTCAAGATTAAAATTTTTTTAAGAAATGGATTGAATTACACAATCTAGTCTCAAGTTAATCTTACTATCTTTGAAAATGGATATAAATGATAGAGGGATACATTTTCTTTAGTGAACATATGCTTCTGATATTCGCGTAAGAAATTCAAGTTATAAAACAATCTGATTTATTTATTTTTAGTATTATTTACATCACTTAATGATGATTAAGGGATTATTAAGATGATAAGTAAAAATAAATGAAAATTATAAAATATTTTTAGAAGCATAGTAATAAAAGGTATCGCATTTCACTGCATGGAAAATTAAAATAATAAATGTAATTGCAAATTTGAAAGTTTACATTTAAAAAAAAGGAAAAAAATTTGAAAAAAAATCAATTAATTTTTGTAGATACTTGGATTTCCATTTCGTTAAATGTAAAAAATATCTTTCCTGAGTTTCTGAGAACGAAAATTAGCTTAAAAGCTCCAGAATCATAGTAAAAGCAGAATGCATCTCAGTTTCTTTGAATTTACACTCAACTAAAAAGAAATATATAAGTAAATAAATATCAATCAAGAAATAATGGTGTAAAGATTTGAAAACAAAACTTTCTCCTCACAAAAACACGATAAAAAGCAATATCTAATGTCACCGTTAAATTTTAAGAATCTCTAGAAAATTAAATTATTTTTAAAACATCAAGTTAAGCCACGTTCTACTTTGAATTCAATTGTGTAAACAATTAAACAAAAAACTAATTCTTCTTTTTGAGAAGTTATTTGTCCCGCTAATTAAAGCTCTTTCACGCATTTAATGCAAAGCTCAGAGCCCCACTCACATTCTCTATAAGTTAATCCCTTTGTTTCATTTTTTAATCTGTTCATTCCTTTCGAAATTGAAATCGAAAGCGAAAGATCTCTTTTTGTTCAAAAACCAGAATTTGTTGAGCCATCTTAAATGTTAGCATTTTACGGTTCTTAATCTTTAAGACGTTTCACCCCACCCTCTCTCAAAGCAATAACTAATTTCATCAAAATCTCAACAAAAAAAAAAAAAAGAAAAAAAAAAATCAGTTTTGTTTTCAATTTTTTATTTACATGTTAAGAGATATCGGATTTGATCTGATTTTTTTAAATTTTAAAATCCTTTATTTATTAGGGTTATGTTCATTTTACTATCATACTTAAAATGTTGCATTAAATTTAGTATATTTTGTAGGGAGTGCAAAATAATATTCTTTGTGATTCTAAATCCTTATTTTCATATAACATTCGAGATGATTAATTTTAAATGCTAATAATTTCCAAATTTATGATATAAAATTAAAAAAAAAAATTAAATATTAGTCTTCACTAGAAAGCCTGCTTTTCCTGTTATTTTATTTTTTGCTCTTTTAATATTATATATATATATATATATATATATATATATATATATATATATATATTTAAGTAAGTCTTTAAAAAGTTTCAAAATTTTGCATCACAAAACTCTTAGTTTTAAAAGTTAGTCATCCATAAAATACCAAAACATTGGACGTATGAATACTTATGAATGCCCGTTTTTTAAAGAGCCCCACTTAATCATAAATAGTCAAAGCATAATAAATAAACGCATATATGTAATAAAATATTTTGATTCGGTGAAATATCGAAATAAAAAAGGAAATTTTTTCCCATTTATCTGAATCTCCGAAAAATATTTCTATATTTGCAACTGATACCTTGCTCACAGACTTATTTAATACCTCATACATCGTTGAAAATAATTCAGAAATTTAGATTGTCAATTTATCCTTATACTTATTGTAGCAATACTTTTTCAAAATCATTTATACTTCTCCATAATGACTTATTTGTAATAATTATTAAGAAGTAGTTAGAGTAAAATGCACTTACAAAAGCATACCTACCCATACATGATCTTATCTATCTATCCAAACATTTTCCCACTCTAAATTGAAAGGATATCTCCTACTGAATTCATGATAGCAAAAATTCCAGATTTAAAATGTACATTATTTATTACTGAATTAGTTATATTGAAAAATTTGTATAAAAATTAAAAACTGAACAAATATTTTTAAGCAATGAAAAAACACAGATGAATAGAACTTAATAATAAGTAAAGATAAATATTTAATTAATTATTAAACTAATAACTAAAGAGAAACATATTTTTCTACCCACATGTATTTATTATACCTCATCCTTAATATAATATATAGCTCATGCATACTGTGAAAAATATTCCTAATCCTCTTTCCATATTAAAAAAAAATATACTTCCATATTTGTTGAAAAGTCCTATACAGAAGTTAACATGGAGCAAACTGGCAAAATTCTGCGAGTCTCAGGGGAAATAATTCTCGAAGAATTACTCATACAGTACATAATCATTTGCTCAACAGAAGAATACTCACGAGGAGAAATAATATCGACGAAATAAAAAGAAAGCACACAAATAAATCTTTTATTTCTCGTTCCCCTTCGATCAGAGAAAGGACAACTATATTTTGAAATTTAAAATGCATCGTTTCGAAGAATTTTGCAATTAAACTGAATTATTATTTCAAATCATCCTATCGACCATGAAAATACTCTCAAATTCGAAACTGGATAAGAGTGTTTATTTATTTAATGATACCTTATGTTAAATTAATTTTATTAGAATATCTGAAACTAATTAAACTAATTTTATCAGAATATAGAATTTATTAGAATTATCGTTTCTCTGAATTGAGCTCCGCAAAAACCAAGAAAACAGTTATCCCATATGAATTGCGGGAGATGACATGTATGCCATACGAATAATCCTATTTTATTAAATTTAATCTGCTATTTTATGCTATAAAGATAAAAATATATACATTGCATTTTTTTTTAAGATTTAAGAAGTTGAAATAAAATTTAAGCCTTTGAGAAAGATTGAATTTTCAAATTATGTGAGATACGGGGTATCTTGAAAACGTCAGGCGTTTGACTGGCATTTATTCGAACACAGATCATATACGTAAAAATTTAATTCTATAGTAAATTAAATAAATATACACACGCACACATATATATGGAATTTTTTTTTATACTTTATACTATTATACGATGAGTGCTTGAAGTGTTTTATCAGTATTGTTCTAGAATTTTTTTCTTTCTAAGTCACTCCATGTCTTAGTTTATTTTCTGATCCATTTTTCCTTTCCATGATATTTTTTAAATTTGATTCGAGTGGTGATATTGAAATATCGTTAAAAGAAGAGAGGTAATTGTATTTTTAGCTCTTATAAATGTCAGAATTGTGTTACAAAATTTATTGTCAATGAATCATGTGTAAAACTGTTTTTGCTTTCTAAAGATCTGACTGGTATAGTTGGAAAGAACATGTGTGGAAAACATATTTAAAGAATGTAGTGCAATATTCAGTTTGAGATCTTAGCGAGAAAATTTATTTTTAGACTGTCTCTAATTTTCACAAAACTTACATTTTTTTTTTAAAAAAAATATTTTAAGATATTTAAATGTAGAAAAATTGAATGTGTTATAATATTGCAGTGAATAGTGCCACATTTAAATTTTAAAAAAAAATCATTGATTAAAACTACTTTAAATTGCTTAGTAATACTCTAAATGTTTTGCAAGAATAAACTGCACTATTTAAAATTAATGTACTTATTATGATTACTATGTCTCTTTTAATTGCCTCTCAATAATGGAAACTGTTTGAATACAAGCATTACTATTTTTTTTTATTTGCATCTTGTAAGAAAGAGACACTTTTATTTTACAATTGGTGAAATTCGTAGAATAAAGGTGGCAATGTTCGCTTCATTTCAGAAGAAAAATTTGAAGTATTTTTTCACAAATAAACATCTTTAAAAATAGATTAATGTTTATAAAATTCTTGTTTAAATGTAGGTAAATCTTGAAAATTTTTATTGCTATCTTCCAGTTAGTTTAAATGTTCATTAGGATTAAATTGAAAGACTTTTCTTACAAGAGGAAAAATTATATTTTCTTCTATTGACGATAAATAGTCCGAGTAACCTTGAAAACTTTAAGCAATCAAGTAAATTAAAAGAAATAAACGGGATAAAAAAGATTCGAATATAATTATTGAAGAATTATATAGGGTCAAAAATTGTCCAAAGAAACAATTCTAATCTATATAAGTGGAAAAAAAATTACATAACTTCTTTTTTTTTTTATTGAATATAGAATCGATATTATGCCATAAGATATTGAATTTGACAAAATTTTTATGTTAAACAAATTAATTACTCGCAGTTTTTTTACTATCCATGTTTGTGAAAATCTTAAAGATAAGGATATTGGTAGATTGTGAGCGAAAAGAAAATTTCAACTATGATGCGTTTGAAATGCACTCAGCCAGCGATGATAGCTTATCTGTCTGTTTGGCTTATATTTCTTATAGACCAAGTCGATTAGAACAAGCCTTAAAACCAAATCTACTTCTGAAGACCGAAAGGAGTTTTCCTTAAGCAAATGTCATAATTGAATATATAGCGTTCTATTTCCTTTAAGCAGATTTAGGGTTTTACACGAATTTATAATTTAGAGACTGATTCACCTAAATTCATAACCAGAAAATTTAGAAGCTGATTTGAGTGAAATACGACTTTTAGGCTTAGTAAAACAAAATTTTCGTTACTTTTGAAAATCAGCTTTATAAATGAAAGAAATATAACTAAAATGATGTTTAAGCTGAAATCGGATTTATTTAACAACGCTCTGATTGATATAAACTATCAGATTTTATATTCATGTAGATACCAAAAAAATTGCAGATTAGCATACTAACAAGAGTGAAATAGCTATGTTAATAATCAAATCCCAATATTCATTCCATATTTCAAGCAACTTTTAAGTTATACGTATTCGTTCTTGTATTTGTCTCATTTGTAGCATGAATATTTATTTTTGATAATGTCTGAAACGTGTAATTATAAAGGAAATTTTTGTTTGTGAATTATTTTGACATTGCGATTCTTATTCATTTAATCTAAGTTAAACATGACGTTTGGGCATTTCTTATTATTATCCTAAAGTTACCTGAGACATTAAAATGCTTCAAGTTTTTTCTTTCTTTCTTTCTTTTCTTTTCTTTTATTTTTTGCTGTTAAAAATTAAGTGAGTTTCGCTGATTCCGTAGATGTATTATTTATGAGAATTTGATAAATAGAAAATGTTCAAAAATTGAATTTTAAAATTGTAAACAAACGTACATCACCATAGAAAAATATCTATTTTTGCAATTTTCTCAAAATATTTTTTTTTGGGGGGGGGGGGCGAGGGATTCTGATACACTTTCCTCAAAATCTTATTTATCCATATAATCTTATTTATCCATTTTTTTCACATTATGAAATTAGGTTAATTCTTATGCAGTGAACATAATTGTTTTCTAAGAAACATTTACAAATTAAGTATTACATGATATACTTGTAAAACTCTTAAAATTACGAGAAATTTGAATAATAAAATTTTAAAAATTTAAAATTTTAATAAATTTAATTTTTGAAATTATAATTATATTCAATGTATAGAGTATGTTTATAAGTAGCATGTCAATTTTTAAAATTATAAATGTTGTGTTGATTTGTGCAAATTGTACTTCAAGTACATAACTTTTACAAATGTAGATATAGCTATTCTTTATTAAATGCTCATACATAATTATTAATGTATATAAATATGACTTTCATTGCATGAATAGATACATAAGTTTACAGATATCTCAATGTTAAAAAAGGACGCTCATTGATTTTAATTTGTAAAAATGAGGGTTATTTAATTTTGGCATAAAATAAACTCATTTTTCCATTTTGAAGGTATCTCAGTTAGCTTAAAGTTTCTACTATGCAAACTATAGTTAATGTCAACCAAAATTTGTAATAAGTGAGGAAGCTACAAATTCTGTATTTTGTAACGATTAAAATGTTAAACATAGCCTAGCATCCAGTTGCGCAGACAAGGGAAGAAGTATCACTCCTGCACTAACTATTAAAAATAATAAATATATATAAAAAAAATCAATTTTATTTTTTGAGTGCCAGCTTAATTCCAAATAAATGTATGAAGGGATAGTAACGGTTTTTAAAGAACATTTTGCGGATGATAGAGACAAAGCAGCATTGGGAAAAACTGTTGATGTTATAGATAAAAAAATATGAGCGGAAAACTTAAAATTTGTAAGCTACAAATCCATCACAATTCATAACAGAATTGAATTTAAAATCTTCCAGATACCTTATTTTATTCTATAAAAACACTCTTTAAAGTACAAAAAATGTTCTTAAATATCTTAAACAGTTTATAACAAGTTTAATTATGTCACAGTGAGTCAAAACAATTAAATAAACGTTAAATTAATATTAATATCTGTAGAATGAATAAATATAAATTGTTAATTTATGTAAATTATTAAAAAAAAACTACTCATTACTATGTGATAAAATTAATATATTAGAGAAAGTTTTAAGTTAATATTGGTCACAAACCAAAATTTTCCTGCTACGCCGCTATTGACGAAATCATAATTTATATAATTCTTTCTCAACACTTATGGCTAACATATTCTGTTACATATTTACATGCTAAAAGTATTTCTTACCATTAATTTATAGTGGTCTTCGTAACCCATTATTTACCTTGTCAAGCTCATATTTAGAAATTAATTTGTGAATTCGTAATACCATTTCAATTTGTGTTTACAGATGTTAAAGCTTCTGTGTGCCAACACGTAACTTTAAAAATAATTACCACATCTATTTAAATATATTATAAGTATTTATCAAAGAATAAATTCCATCCTCTCCTATACGACATCTTTATACGAAATCAGACTTTTAAGAAATTGATTGATCGATTTAGAAGTTATTGATACCTTTTATTATTTTTAATGGAAGTAATGTAAAAGGAAAGGAGGGGGGGATGTTTAATCAACTACGAAAATATTATGCGTATTCTTCTAAAAAGTTTATGCATATGGAAATAAAAAAATACATGAACAGCAGAAAATTTATTTATTTATAACATCCTGGAAAAATTCTCTATTTTAATTACAGTGAAATTTAAATAAATCCTAAACCGATTTATTTATGTCTAGAATAAATACTAAGATAAATTTTTATTCTGTCGAAGTTCTTCCTTTAGAAACATTATTTCAATCAATAAAAACTTATATAACATGTACATAAACATGTCTTCATATTAATTTGCACCTTTCTTTATTTTGTTACTGCTCCGAAAATATTATCTACAACCAAATCAATCTTTTTCGTGACGCAGAATTCTGTGTCTCTACTATGTTGGCAATAAATTTTTTACCTATCGATATGTGGGATCATGATATATGTGAAATTGGATTATTATGAATTTAAGACCCAAAATAAAATTATAATTGTATGACAGTGATAACAGGAATTATTATTTTATTCTGGGTTTTAAATTTACAATAATAAAATTTACATATGTTGATTGAACAGCAAGTGGTCTGTAGTAAAGGCAAGTATTAATTATTATAATAAAGTTAGGTCGATAAAAATATTCCGAAACTATTGATACATGCTAAGAAAGTACAGAAAATTTTGAAGACTGTAACAGAGATATGAAATTTTTTCATGTAATCAATAGATTTAAAATAAAACACGATATAATTTTTTTTAATTCCCCCCCCCCCAAAAAAAAAAAAAAAAAAAAAAAAAACTTAAGGTATTTGTTATTTTAAATTAAGTAATTAGTTGCGAAATATGTTTTGTAAATGATCGAAAAATTGAAAATTTTGCAGCATGAAATTTTTTCTCTCGTCTTTGTAGAATTTGTAGTTTGTTAATTGATCACTCTTTATGGCTTTATAATTGTTTATGAAAGGTTCATCAGAACCTAGTTTACATATTTTAATATTTCTAAAGTATTGAAAATTTTCGACAGGTTTTGATTTATTTCACAGTTAAAAAAAGAAACAGAAAAGAAAAAAAGATTTAAATTAACCATTTTTAGGTTATAGTATAATAATTTTTCTTCATTTGATTTATTTCAATTGTCAAAGTAACGAAAACATTTCACAGAAATGAAGGAAAATGTATGCGAATTTTTATTTAAAGAATCTATTCAAAAGTAAATGCAACGTACCACTCTTTCTAAACAAAAAAATACATAGCAATAAATACATATTTATGTTTTTGTAATACAAGTTGTAGCGTAATGCGGTATCTAAAGGATTTGTCACTGTTATACAGTTTACATCCAGTGCAATATGAGCTATAGATAATTTCGATGTTGACACACACACGAATAACTGTATTAATAAAGTTAAAATAATCTTACCATTCTGGTATATCCAAATTTCTTGATAAATGCTGAAGAGAAATACTTTAAGACTCAATAATTTTATCGCATCTTAAATCTGACATTTTAACAATTCCTACGCATTTTTAAAATAAAAGCTAAACATTCGTTTCATTTAGTAAAATGTAAAAATCAAGACTTTTCTAGAATTAACCTCCTGTACGCAAATATATTTTAAGATCTTCCGTGTCAAGTGCATTTCTGCGCGTTCTTGCTAACCGAGAATTTCCTGAGCGCGAGAACTCATCTGACAGAGTGAAAAAATATGTCAAAAAGTTAAAGGGTGAAAAAGAAACCATCCACTTTTACTTTCCTCTTGAATTATACTAACGATATATCCCAATATTTAAAGAAATGTTTTTGCAGTATTCAAAATTGGAAACAATTGTTTTGAATCTGTAAATGAATCAGGTCAATTTTTTTTTCTCTCATGTCAACTTTTAGTTAAATTTCTATTCGCCAACTTAGAAAATTATTCAAAATATTGCAACCCTCTCAAGAGATGCGCAGACATTTAGCTGTAGGCATAGTAATCCACCTCCACTAGAGGGCGGGTCATAGATACGAGCCTGCTCTCTTCGTTACGTTTGTATCCTTGCGCTTCATTCAGCTATTTTCATATATTTACTTTTTAATTTTAGCATAAAAAATTTAAGAAATTATTTTTTTTGTTTATATAAAGCGGTTAATTATGTAAAAAAATTTTCAGGGATGTAAAATGTCTAGGAATATTGTAAAGTATGTTCTATTGTAGAACTATTTGTCATTTGAACATGCGTTTAGTACGGGAGCTCATGATACGGTTCTCAGTCAACAAGGCGTCATGATTCGAAATACTCGTAGAGTGTTGAAGGGTTAGGGCAGGACGTAGATTCCTCGTGGTCAATGTAAACATTCCATGCGATAACTCTTCAGGCCCGGTGCAATGGATTTCCAGTCAGCGATGGAAACCTTTGCAGAAGCATGGGTCGCTTACAACACCCAAACCCCCTTGACTGAAGCTGCAGAAACGCAGGTTAGTGGGACAGCTTTCAGTAGCTTCCAGGTGTGTCAACTTATCTGTTTAGGCGATATGTTTTTAATAATAATTACCGAAAGCATTTTAACATGAAATAGCTATATTTTATATGAGGCCTTTTCAATCATATAATGACTCTTTGACTTTCCAAACTCGTGCGACTTAACTGTTTCTATCAAATTACTAGTAGACTGACTTGTGTGTATAGCTTTTCTGTGAGAAATCCCTAATTAATTGCCTATTAATGAATGACCTTGTAGTCTAGGTGATTATTTAAGATTCTCTGTAATCGACATTGTCTAATAAATTTTTATAAAGTGAATTATAACATTGTAACTATTCTGAAAGGGTTAGATTAGAAATATGTAGACGTGAACTGTCAAGGTCAGCTACTCTTCGCTCAAATTAAAATAATACATTTACAAAACAACTAGTCTTTGATCAGAAACTAGTTGTTACATTGCCTGACTGCATAGGAAAGAAATTTGTTGCAATTGATGGGTTTGTTTGAGTAGTAGTAGTAGTCGGTTTTCATTGTTTACATTTGAAGCTCCCCCCGTTGCAACACAATGTCGTCTGCTACCAACGAAAGCCAAAAACATCGGAATTTCCCTTCCGTGATTTCTCCCTTGGGAAAAATACGGCGGATTTTGACGGATTGCTATCAATTAAAAAAAATTATTTATTTTATGAATAGAATATTAAACACTTTTACTGTTGAATTAGTTTTATTTAGTTGCTTGTTTACGTTAATATTTTGCATAATTTCCACACTTCATGTGTTTATATATTTTCTGAATGTTTTCCCTGTTTCCAGTTATATGGAATATAGTCAAAAAGTTACGCTTGTTATTTGTCTTGAAAATTACATTAATTTATGTTTCATTGTTTACATTTAAAAATTTTAAGTTTGAAATAAATTTTGAGATATTCAAATAAATTTAAATAATTGAATTCATCAAGAATATTATGATAGTAATGATTTTATACTCTTATTAGGAAACTGATTACTTATTTAACAAATAATTCCATTAAGAAATATTTATTTTATGTGTAATTATAGTAGATCTTGCTACTTTTCTTATTTTCAGTAATTTTTGTTGAGTTGATATTTTTATAATCTAAACTAAAAGTTATATTAAACATATTTTTAAAAGTATATTATGTATCTCAGTTGCATGATACAATATATAATAGGATATTTGAATTATTGCATAAAATTATTTTATACATAGCTTATATATTATTAGAGAAAATAATTTATATGAATTGTATGAAAAATTCTAATTATGAGAGTATAACATTTCATTTGTATATTAATATTTATTTGTGAAATTATTTTCTGTATTAGCTTTAATGGTGTTTTTACTTTTTAGCATAGCCATATATTTATGTGTAAAAACAAATGTTTACCTTTGAATCTTCTGCTACCAAGAATCTATCATTTCAGTAAGCTATATTTCTACTAGATATAAATTGAGAAATATAAGTTAAATGGATATGATAAAGGAGAATCTTTACAAGACATATCATTTATATTTTATAGTAAATAATGGCAAGAATATTCTTATAATACATAGTTTTATTTATATTTATGCGGTATATTTCCAAAAATATGTATTTTACTAGTAAAAATATGCAGTATTGTATTGTTTTGAAATATTTAAAACATTTTTTTTTTACTCAGAGATTACTCCTGAGATTATTGATGTAATCAAATCAAGTATCACGATTTCTTGAAGTACAATATTAAATTTAAATATACTTGATGTTACATTTCCTTGGATATGATTAGCTTCATCAGTGTTGCATTCAAATATTGGAAATGTATTTTTTAAAGTTAATGGTTTAGTTATGGTTTAATAAAAGGGGCTTGAAAGGAGTCAAATATTGACCATTGGTCTAATTTACTATCTCCTTTTTTAGCCTACCGAGAGACTAGTAGGCAAAATGAATTTCAGTAGACACCTTATAAGAATCAAATAAATTTCCCAAGGTCTAATTAAGTATTTTCAGAGCTAATATATGTCATGAAAAGATATTGGCAGGATTTTTTATACTTAAGTATTGATAAAATGAACATCACAATCTCCTATCACTGTTAATATGTTTGTGGGACATCTCAAAATGCTTATTTCTTTGAGATCTATGTAAAAAAAATAAATATTTTAGATGTTGGTAAATATTTAAAAATATGGAATTGTTACTTTATTTTAAAGCAATAAAACATTTTTTATGTAGTATTAAGTAAAGCTTCTTAATTTGTTTTATAAATTGCAATTTATTATCTATAACATATGTATTTTAAATAAGGATTTGAGCTGTAGGCTTAATTTTTTATGATATATGAGCACTTAATTTATTAGTTTATCCATAATATATGTCATTTTTATAGATTATCTTATTAGTGTTAAGTTTCATATCATCGTGATACACTGTTAAATAATACATAAGGGGACTTCAATACCTTAGTCTGTATGGCTATTGATATTTGAAAATTTTTAATATTTTTGATAAAGAAGATTCTTATCAAGAAAAACTGTACACACACACATGCAAGCAATTAACTGTATGCTTTTAAAGCTGAATTTCCTTATTAATGGTTTGGAAAAGCATGGTTTGTGTAGAAAAGAGAATTATATTTTATAGATAAATGCTGTTATAGAAATTATGAAATTAGTGATACATTTGGAAATACTGTTAATTTCAATGCTAGATGTATAGATTTTTTACCTTTAAGTAAAACTTTTGATCAAAAAGCTTTTATTTAAGGAACTATAATTTTTTTATGTCTCTTCCTTGTCTTTTGTTTAGAACTTTAATAATTTTATGTTTATTATTATTATTATTTTTTTTTTGACTTTTATATAATATTTCTGTTCATGAGGATTTTGAGAATTCTTATTAAAAGAGTAGTATTAATATAGATACAGAAATTAATATTTTAAGTAAGTGGCATCCAAGCCTGGCACAAAAGAGCTTGTATGATATATCCCTCTTATTAAGAAAGAAGTTGAGGAGTCGTGAGCTTTTCAACCTTTTGATGGTGAGAAATAAACAAACCTGCTTGCATTCGAAAAGCATATCATAATGTGTGTGTGTCTCGTCAGAAGTTTTTCTGCCAAAATCATTGCAACCAAGCCCACTTACATAGCAAAATCTTTCCACAATGAGCGTGGATGAGTTTTTTTTACTTATATTAATCTGTGTTATTTAAGTTATAAATGATACTTCCTCACCAAAGTCAGTTTCACAGCATACAGATGGCACTATGAGTTTCGTAGAATTTTTAGCGTTACCAAGGAAATTGCTTCTGATCTAGTTATTTGTTTATGTGAAATTTCATGTTCTTATAATAATTAAATGTTTTGTGTAGTTTAAAAATTGCATGTATTTATTTAGACATTTTAATTTAATATATTACAAATATATATATTTAGGATATTTGACATTTATCGAGATGTTTAAAAGTGGGAGTAATAAATGTTGTAAATATTACATTAATGTACATAGTATTTTGAAGACTATAATTTAAAAGTGAGCTAGCTATTTGCATCACTTCCAGAAAAGAGTGACATTTTCATAAGTAACTGGGGGAAACAGCTGCGACTTTCATTGACCATTTGGTTGTGATTTTGTGCCTAATAAAAGAGTGAAAACTGTTGATTCTCTTGACCATCAAGAGGTTAATTTAAATTTCATCATAAAAAGTTTTTCTCTAATCTTTTTAATTTAAAAACCATGTTCATTGTAGTTTTTTGATATTAAATTGTATGGAAAGTTTTATAGTCTTATATATAAGGTGAATTGCTGCTTGAACACTTCTTCCAGCCATCAAGTCACAATTTTGTTCCTTAAAAATTGTAGCTGTTTAAAATGTTAGACATATTTGTGATAGCTAAAATTAACCTAATAAAGGTTATCTCATATGTTTCAATTTTTTTTTTTTTATATTTACGTTTGGATACTCTTGTTAAATGTCAATGTGCAATTTTGAACCCTCAAATTTTCGTATAATAATTGGGTTTTTTCTTTATTTGCTATAAAGTTTTTCATAAAAATATAATATTGCTATAAGAATGCTACTCTTTTATTAAACTACCTTAAATATCCTACATTTAAAAAAAAAATATGAAGGTATTTCTTTTTTTATAAAAATTTAGAACAATTTAAATATTTTAATGTGTAAAAAATATTTTTGTATCATTGTGTGCAACTTTAAATATATTTCAGTTATATATTGTGCACATATTTAAATATTTTTTGTTTCAATTCTTCCGAGTTTCTATGTGACGATGGAAGCAAAACATTTTGTATCTCGGAAGGTAAATAACTAGTCTCAATTTTTCATTGTTTTGTAAACAAGCTGGCAGCAGTAAATAATTTTTATTTCTTTCCTTCCTAAGCCATCCTTTTTTTTTTGTACTACCAAATCTTATCACTTTAATTCAACTAATTTGTTTTAAAATATCATTTATAAATTACAAATTTAAATGTATGTATTAACTAAATAATTGGATATTGTATTTTTTATGTGTATTATAAAATTTGTTTTATTATGGTTGCTTTCAGAATATTAGGGTATAGAATTATAAAATAGAATACTTTGTGTATGAAGCCATATTGGACTTACTGCTGTATATTCAGTGACTAAGGGAGAGTAATTACATATTATGGAGATATGCTTTTCTCTTGTAGCATTTTTGTGATGAATAGTAAAAGATAGTTATAAAAAAAATATACCTTGTGGTATTTGAAACAAATGTTTGACACAGTTTAGCCAGAGCGAAATTTGGCTCTTGTGCCACATAATCCCACTATCATTTTCATAAATAATATTTTTATTTAGATAGTTAGTTATTCTAAGCAAAATATTATCATTATTAAATAATTATTAGTCAAGTTGGATTATGTAAGGGTGCGGAGATTGATGGGTTGTATTATAGTAAGGGGAGTAAAGATCCTTAACAAGCCAATGTAGCAACCTACAAAGCTAATGTTATTCCACACTTACTGAAAATGAGGTTATAGGAAAGTCGGGTGCTCGGGATGAAGCCAAAGCTCTTTTTGTGGTGGTTGGTATTTTGAAAAGTTCATAATATTCAGTTGTGTGACTTAATAATTTTTTTAAAAAAATGGCGAGGTAATGTTCCTTATCCCTAGGATGCTGATTTAAATAAATTCTTTTGTAATACATTTTTTGTTTTATTTTATTTTGAACATTGTGGGGTAATAATTATTTTGCAAAAGATAAAAAAACTAAAGGATTCTGCTACTACTTATGAAGACATAATTGAATAATTTATGAGATACATCATTTATTTTTTGAAACTATACCTGTTTCTAATAAATGTTGAATTTATAGTTTTGTTGAATTTTTATAAAAGTGACTTTTGTGAATAGTAATATTCATTTTAACTGTGTCAGTAATTCATTGATTATTGTTGAGTTGCAATTTTATTTAGCACTATCCTAAGGCTTACTGTGGATCTAAAAAAGCTAAAGATGAGAAACATATCATTGTCACATGAACCATTTTGTTTAACCAGGAATCAAAATTTGGTAAAAAGGTGGCTATTGCTTTTAATGGAAGGAAAATACTTTAAAAGAAAGCCAGGATGGGATTTGTGGGATATATCAGATTGGTAGTGAAACAAATCCAGTAATAAAAAAAGGAGAATTTAATAGCATCAAGTTGCGATTAATTGTCCTTAACTTTTAACTAAAAGGGTGCGAAATAGTCTGCCTTGCAAAATGTGTCTAAAATTAATATTGTGCTTTATCTCTGTGTAAATTAAAACAGCTTTGGGTTAAAGATGCTTTCTTCTGAATTTGAATTAAGAATCAGATTTATTTTTATTTTAATAATTTTTTCGGATCGAAAGGTTGATTGTAAATTCACTTACATTATCTAATTGAATCAGCAAGGTTAGACAAAATTCGAACTGCCAATCTCCTGCTCCGCACATAGTGCAGTACGGGTAGCATGGTTAGACAGTTGGAGATAAGTATTTTAAAAATGAAAAGGAGATAGTTTTGTACATAAAATTAAAGAAACTATAAGCTGTTTATAATGTTTAGGATTTCATTTTGGTTTATCATTGCTCATGATGTGGAATTGGCAAAAAATCAAATAATTTTGAATAATTGTCATATGCCAAGATATAACTTAACTGTTATCTTATTTTTAAGACTCCTTTGTTCCATTAAGTCTTTGAGGCCTAGTTAAATTTGGTAATTATTGATTCTGCATTGTTCCACATATTTTTTGCTGGAATTGAGACTCGAACTTGCTATAACCATGAAGATTACAATTCTGTCAATAAATTGTGTTTTATGATGATACCTAATATATCTATAATGCTGGTGGATATTGAAAATTTCAATGGCTTAGGACAGAAATTATTCATCACTTGAATTCATTAAGTTGTGTGTGCTTAATCTTTCTTACTGCAAGTATTTATGATATTATTTTTGTATAACATCCTAGTTAGTTTGTATCAGGCAAAGTGGTGTTTACATTCCTAGGAAACTTGAGTGTTGTAAATCTTGAAGTTAACTGTTTTTTCAGTTTTAAATTTTTGAAAATATTGAGCAGAACTAAAGATAACTATTTTTTTCTTGCCCATCTTAGGGAGATTTTCTACAGATATATGAAGGGGGTATCATGAAGTTAAATTTTTTATTAAGAAATATGATACCTGGATAAAATTTATTTCGCATATTAATTTATCCTTATGTATATAATGTTGTAAATTACCGCTATTAATGTTGATTTTTTTGGTTTCAGGAAGTCATAGATTAAAGAAACCCTCAGTGTCATAAAGTTTTAATTATTATCCTGGGGTGTGTATTGTAAAATTTAAATTTTTAAAAAATTATTGAGATAGAAGTTTGATCTTTATTATTATTAAGACTTCTCTACATTGTCACGATCCAGAGTTATATATTTCTCCCAGTATTTCATGGTCTTTTGAATGCGGTGCTGTCAGTTTTTAATTCAGTAGATTGAATTCTTATCTTCTCCACATTGCGAGATGATTCAATCTATGGCTTTCTGAAATCAAACAAATCAATATTAATAACTGTAATTTACAATGTTATGTGCATAAGGAACAATTAATATGTATAGTAAATGTTTTACAGATATCTATTAATTCTTAGCATTAATTAAAATTTTATGATACGCTCTTAAATAGTGCTGTATAGCCTATATGATAGAGTTGCAGCTTAATAGCTGGATGGTTGATTGATCAGGTCTGTATGTATCAAAAAGCCACAGCAGTTGCTGAGTCTCTCTGGTGAGGCTTTTAATAAGTAAAAGTTTGGAGAGAATAGAATCTTATTTAATGATCTCTTTGCTTGATTTTTATACGTTACAGAATTCATTACCATGAATAAATTATACAATTCTGTAATGTTTATATTTTATCCAAGTTCATGTGTCTATGTTGTATCTAGTCATTTGTTATCTAGCCATTAAACCAAGATTTAAGTTACATAAATCATGTAAAGCTCCAAAAATGTCAAAGTGACCCATAGTTTCAGCTATCATGAATACTTTCATGTTTCTTTGGAAAGTATAACTTTTAAATTTGAATCAATTTAAGTTTGCTATGTATTAACAAAAAGTCATGCAGTGATATATTTATATCAGTTATGATATTACATGTGTAACTGTTATTATGCAATTAGATAAAGAATTTTAAAATGTTTGAATTTTATTTATGGAAACTTTTTTCTGAATTTGTCTGAGTAATTCATCAGATTTTATTTGTAAATTTAACATTGTTTTTCCTGTATTGCTGAAATCTGTATTTTTATGTCTGATTTTATTAATCTAATTTAATTTGGTAGCACCATGTTAGATGTAAAAGAAAAGGAAAAGCTTCAAAAGATTTGTGAAACCAGTCTCTTGTACGTCATTTGCTTAACTGGCAGCAGTTATTTGTATATCAAATTGTTGCCCTGTGCTCATTGAAGAAGTGAATGATTATTAAGTGCATGTACTAGATATAAAGTAAAATAAATATAATCTCTGTTCATACTTGGGAATTGTGATTTGACCATATCTATTTTTTTTAAAAAAGTTATTAATGAATATATTTCTATTAATCACAATTACCCACAAATTAAATGACACTATCTCATTATTAATAGATTTTTCTATATGTAAGTATCCATTATGATTGCAGTTTACTTTTCCTTCTTTACATGCAAACATTACTTACACTAGTTGAATAAGTTTTTTTTTTTATAAAACTTGGAATAAGATAATGAATGGGTAAAATATTATGTGTATTAACCCTATTTTATTTCCATTTGAAAATAGATTTTATATCAGTTTTCCACATTTGTTTTCATATTATTCCATTGTTATGGAAACTTTTAAATTGTTATTTTTGATAATTTTAGCCAAGTATTTTAAAACATATCTTATTCATCACTCCTGTTTTTGTCCTAAAGCTTAAGATTAATTATGTTTTCATGCATTAAAAAGAAGTAATGAATAAGCTTGCGTAATTCCTTTTGAATTTTTATTTTTACAATACATGATTTTTTTTATGCGACTTCATTCAAAGTGCTGTAAAATTTTAAAATTGAGAAATACGACAGTAATTTTGTTCTATATTTGTAGTTAAAAAACAATCTTTAGTAGCAGAATTGATGTATAGAAATGAGAAAACATTAGATTTGATTATTTATATTATTACAGAAACTAAAATGTTATGTAAATAAAAGACGCGGAAGAAATTTTTTAAATAGTAATGAAATAGTCTTTTCAAATCTAGATTTTTTGAAAAGATATTTTAAGATTTAGAAACATCTGTTTCAAAGAATTCACGTAGCATATTATTTTAAGTGATTTACATTTTTTAGTTAACAACTTTGAAGGGAAAAAAAAAAATTAAGAATTATTTTTTAGAAACTTGTGTTTTTTTCAGATATATATATATATATATATAAAATTAATTTTGTTTATGTTATTACAAGAGCCTGTACCCATTTCAGATATGCGTAGAATCGAGCAATTCAAACTGGAAGAATTTTCCTTCTAGGAAAAATGTAAAAATCTTTCAGCCTTTATAAATAATCCAGTGCGATTCCTATATATGAATAGTATGTAATTGTGTGCTGTTTATTTTGTATAATAAAAATTTGAAAATTGTAGTGGAATTTTTAAATCCACATATGTTTTTTGATTTAGTCTAGCAAAATAATCTTGTACTTAATATTTAGTTTTTTATGCAAGAATGTTCAAGATTTCAAAATAAAAGAAAATATTGATCCTTTAAAACTTTTTATATGAAGTTTAAAAGTGTTTGTTTATTAAAAATAATATTAGAGCTACAATTATCTTCGCATTTCTTTATGTATGTTGAATGAAAAACAAAATATTCTTGAGAAGCAATTCTTTCTTTAATCCAAAATTATAAAATGCCGACTGAGTAAATTGTAACTTTACATGAAAGAAAGACTACTGTAATGTTTCATTCAAAAAATGATGCACCAGTACAAAGACTTGAATGAATTATTTGAATATAGTTAGATGATACTCTCAAATAACTATGAATAGAAAATCTATTAGAAAACAATTACCATTTATTTTCTATTGTGGGATATCCTATATTTTGATCTTGGTATATTCAAAGTTGTATTACAAAAGCATATATCCAATATAGGTCATGTTACGAATAAAGATGGTTACCGTAAACAATTTCCAATTATTTACCCAAAAGGTAAAATTTCTAAAAATTCGTATCCATAAGGTTTGCATTTTAATTTACTACTTCTCTGCACTGCAAGGAGAGGCAGCTAATTAAAATGCAAACTTGTTAGAAAATTAATTGAATATGTTTATTGAAATCTGTAATTTGTACAGTTTGTGTGCTCCATAAATGGAAACATATAATATGCAAAGCGAGGCTCAAGTTTCCTCAATTCCATGAATGGCATTATTTTATTTTCAAATTAGTCATACTCGGTCTGAATTAGATGGCTTTTTAAAAATTGTGTATAGATTAATATTTGTTTATCACTTATTCATGAACTTAATAAATCTCTTTTGTAATTAGAGATTTCTAAGTTACAATTGTGGAGGACTTGAAAATGTGTATTTATGCTGGACACAGTGACAAACCACTGTTTATGCTAGAAATATTTCATATTTCGATTTTCTTACCCATTTTGTTGTTGAATGATATATATCACACACATATAAATAAACATAATGCATACTGATAGATTTAACAAATATATATTGAACATATCCATGCCATGGAAGTTATTTGGCTCTGTTGTGAAAAACACATGCGAGGTAATCTGGGAAGTTTTTATTTATGTACTTTTTATAATACTGAAATAATTATAACACTCTTTGTTGTGAGAGAATGTATGAAATGTGAATCAAAAATTATTTTTATTTCGAGATTTCTATGCTTAATTGGATGATTATACGTATAGTACTGGAGTAGGATATTTTGCATTGTATGTGGAATGTTATTCTACTACACTCTCCTGTACATGCTATCTGATTTATATCTGATTGTAAGTTTGAAATGATAAAATTTGTTGGTATGAATTTAAGTAAATTTTAAATTCAACAAATTTAATTATTCATCCTTCAGGTATAGCATTTTCCCCCTGAACAATTTGTTTTATGTAATGAAAATGAAATGCTTATTTGAAACACAGAATCTTGTTAATTCATATAATATTATTGATATTCATTGCAATATTTTTGTATATTTTGTACATAATCAAGCATTTTATATGCCTAAATACGTAAAAAAATATTTTTACGTATAAATAAAGTGCTACAGACTCTTTAAAATTTAATTTTTATCCTTTTTCTCTCCCTAACACATTTTTAATAGTCATTTAAATAAGTATTGATTAATGAATGCTTTTGCAAATGTATTAACCTTTTTAAACCTTCATTGGGGACAAACTGTATATAATTGAGGTTTATAAGTTAAATTTTTTTTCAAATGACAGTTTTATATGTTGAAGAAATATGATTAAAATGTATCCATTGCATTTCAACAATGAAATATATTTTACTGGAATTTTGTATTCCATCAACAGTTTAATTATGTGTTTGCTGAAGTATATTTATAATACCATGGGATATGTTCAAAGTATATGCAAGTTTAAATGGAGTTCCTGCATTTTGAGATAAATTCTAGAACTTTTTATTTGTTGAACTTTTATTAGAATTCATTTAATGTTAAAATGTGAAACTTTTTTTTTTTTTTGGTGTGTGGGGGGGTATTCCTTTCAAGTAACATATTTTCTGCTTCAACATTGTAAAAATTTATAGAAGGTGTAATTAATAATTAAAAATTGAAAATCCGTGTTGCTTCTAGTGCGACGTTAATAAAAAAAAACT
Source organism: Nephila pilipes (assembly GCA_019974015.1). NCBI lineage: Eukaryota > Metazoa > Arthropoda > Arachnida > Araneae > Nephilidae > Nephila > Nephila pilipes. The sequence continues at coordinate 1,459,376 of BMAW01016158.1, forward strand.
TAACTAAACTAAACTAAAAAATTGAAAATCATAATGATTACAAAAAAAAAAAAAAAAAATTCTTAAAAGATTTATTTTAAAAAAAAGATTTTATATGATTTTATTTTTGATTATATCTTATTCTCATTTTGACATATAACATTATTGGATTCATTCTAAGTGTAAAATACGGCTAATACGAACGCTGAAAAGGGGGCATTATCTCACTAAAAATGAATTTTGCTGAACGGAAGGGGGGAAATGGGGGGGGCGTCATGAATGAATTGTGAACTTTTGTACTATGTGAAGAACAATTTAAATTTTTTGGTAATATATTGATCGTTAATGGTTAAATCATTAAATGTATTTATTATATATCTAACGGTTTCGCGAAATGTGGTACCTTGCAAAACGTGCCTGGAATAAATGCTGACGTGTTTTCTTAATGACGCTGAGTAATTTTTTTAAATAAAATATTATATTTGAATATATAATTCTTACTCAAATATTCTAAGTTTGTTAAATGTACTCTACATTTATGCATATTTTGACAATATCTGAGGAACTATATTTATATGAAAGTACCAAGGTTTTTCGTACAGTTTGTGAACACAGTAAAAAAAACCCCACCTGTATATATCTATTAACGATACCGATAAAACATCACACAGATTTCTGGGAATTGGTGAATTTCTGGAAAACTGGGAATTGGTGAGTGCTTTTACTTTTGTAGATGTCTGTTTTGAATTTCTGTATTTTTTCTAGAATCCTAATAACTTAATTATTTAAGATTTTAAAGCATGACAAAAAAAAAAAAAAAATGTCCAATGATTTCTTCCTTATCTTGGATTTCTAAAAGTACGCGAATTTCAGGATTGAAGCTCCCTTTTCCAGCTTTCAACCTAATTTTAAAAATGCACGATGGCGTTTTTTTTTTTTTTTTTTAAAATAATTTTTCTCCTTCATATTCTTAAGCTTTAAAAATTGAATATCAGTAATTTTAAAAAATTTCCTTCACTGATTGATTTTATTTCTTTTTGTTTATTTTGCTCTTAAATTTCCCAAATCATTCCAAGGTTATTAATTCATTAAATATGTTGGAAACGAAAGCAACATATATCCTGTCGAACAAAATGCTATATGATGAGCAAGCCGTCGTAGTAATTTATATTACTGCCTCATTTATTTGAATATACTAAAGGACAGTTAATTTTACATCGTAATTTTTAATGGATTGCAAGCAGTTTTCAAAATTTTGTTGCTGTCTTAAGTTGTATTTCTACAACAGTTTGAGAGAGTTATTATTTTTTTAAGAAATTGTCTTCCAGTGTAATTTATTTGAAGGTATTAACATGAAGACATTTATCAAAATTGAATAAAGAAACTGACTTCTGATAAGATATATTGAAGTACAGACTCTTTTTGTAATTGAGAGTTACCTAGTGATGTATTTCAATTTTTTAGCATATATTTACTTTTTTGAAAATCTACCAAAGAATGTATCATATTCGGTGTTTAATTAGTGATTGTATATTATTAACCTGTGTGTGACTATAGAATCTGTTTCTTTTGCTACAAGATTTTAAGGACGTGAGCTAACGGAATTCCTACTGATAAAAAATGTTTCAATGAGATGCATTTTAAATTAAGGGTGTTTACATTGATAGTGAAACTCCCTCCCCCCTTTCAGTTGAATTGTAGAGACAAATGTAATTAAGTAGCTTTAAATATTAGCTGTGAAGTAAGTGTGTAAAATGTCATTATTTCTTTTATACATTTCTAAGTACCCTTTTATTTGGGCAACTATTTATATTCATTGTTTCTATAAACTGCTAGAAACTTTCATAATAAGGAAGATTGGTTTTTAGAAGATTTGAAAATACTTCAAACTTCCCACTAATTTACCTTATTTCAAACTTCGAATAGTAACATGGTTTTTGTTACTTCTTAAATGGATACTGGCAAATTTTAAAACGGTTAACCTCTATGACTAGAAACTCCATTTGGTTAAATGTTTCAGAATAATGATACGAGTATGTTTTGTCTGTAAATAGCTCCTATTTAAAATGAGAAATAAATAGGTGTTAAAGTGATGAAAGAGATGCTATTTTGCATCATTCCAAAACGTATGTGAGGAGACATAAAAAATTTAATAAAAAACTTAGTGTGGATGTATAAGAATACAAATCTGTATGACGTGTTTGATATTAATAAATAATTAGTTAATGTTCCTTTAAAAATTTTCTAGTTTAGTTGGTCTAGAAAATTGAAATATTTAACGAAGAGAAAATTAATATTTCCTTATACAGCTATTTTTATTTTACAATGATTGATTACCTTTACAGAATTGATCGGATTGAGTTAATAGCTTAAGCATAAAATTTCTTACAATTTTTCTGTTTCTTTCCCCTCCTTCTGATTAGTAATTTGTTATGTAAGCACTTTAATTATTCGATTTTTAAACAAATATTCATTTTAATGCGCATGCCGCAATTTCTGTCTGTTTGCTTTTCAATAAACGTTATCTTTTTAAGTATAATATAAATTTTGCCCGTCTTACTGATCCTGGTAACATGCATGAATAAAATTATCTATCTTCATCTGAATGCTTATGTTCCAACATAGCTAATAATAATTGTATAAATTGAACATTTTATGTTCTTATCTTTTTTTCTTTCACATGTCTATCACTATATTCTCTTTCAAGTAAGTGTCTTTCCTCTGGACTTTCCTTTGGCGTGGTGTGGAAGTTAGGAGAGTGGGTGACAGCTTAAGCTTAGGTGTCGTCTTCATCACGTGACCGAGGTTCAAAATTGCGAGGTATCTTTCGTGTTGGTTCTAGTGCGACGTTAATAAAACCAAACTATTCAGGACTTTCCTTCTTTAGGTAATTACAGGCAACGTGACCCCGAGGTACCCTAATGATTTTTTTCTTTCCCATGGGGTGTTGCCGCGGTTGCCTAATGGTCATGTCGCGAACTTGTAGCCGGCGTTTCGTCGAGTCGTGAGTTCGAGCCTAGATGGCATTTATGACTCACCGTGTTGCGGGGCAGATGCACATTAAATCTGCCGAGGTTCCAAATCCTCCCATTGGCGTGGTGTGAAAGTTTGGAGAGGGAGTCGCCATCTTAGATGTCGTCCTCGTCACTTGACCGTCGCCATTGGGCCTCATGTTGCTTCTCATTGCGACGTTAATAAAACAATCGCTTCACATTTCCCATGGGTTTTACTGTCTTTGATGAGCACGGACGACTCGCCCCTAGTGTAACCTTAGCGATCCTTCTCTATTTTCGACTCATCAACCAATCAATCTTACCCTCCCAATTTTTTTTCTATCGTCTAGATCATGGATACTTATTGATTTGGCTTAGCATTATCAATTTTGGCCGTGTTGTCAGAAACCTCAAATTTTTCTCACTCGACGAAGCATCTGAACTAACTAATACTTTTTTAAAAAAATTTTTTGGAGTACTGCAAAAATTGTTTCATCCATTGACAAGTGCGGCTTCGATCGGCAGTAGTAATTTACCCATTCGATCTGTATTTTTTACCTTCAAATTTCCGTGAAGTTAACTTTTACTAGATGAGTTGAATGAATTTAGCCGGTGTATCATCAGTTATTCCCTTGGGTATAAAATGACTTATAATTCCCTTGAGGTTTCTTTCGACTCGAGTGTTATTTATTTCATATCGCAGTTAAGTTGAATACAGAGGTTTTAACACTTCTCTAATGTTTTATATGCGATTTATTTCATAGTAATATTTTCTTTTGAAATAATGAATTACAATCTATTCATATGGTGAAGAATCATACTAATTACGGTGCTATACCGTTTGAGAAACAACATGTTATTCTTCATTATCATTGCTTCTAGTGCGACGCTAATAAAACCAAACCGATATTCATTATTATCTTTAATTAACCTCAACCGATTAAACATTATCAGTTTTGAGTATTTTGAAAACAAACATGAAACGAAATTTTGAGTGTTAATAAAAAAAACTTATGAATTTGAAATTTTATAGAAAGAATAAGATTCCTTCCATTGTAAACTATTTCGTCTAATTATAATCGCAAAGTAATTGTTTGCCTCTAACAAGATTTCTAGTATTGCGTGTTTTTTTTTTTTTTTTTTTTTTTTTGTAGTTGTATTCAAGCGATGAGAGTTGGTACCCTAAATGAAAACGGACTTGGAGTTATTCCGAATGCTACTTGGCAATATCTCAGTTATTTAATTTTTTTTTTATCTTGGCACCAAAGAAATCTCAGTCTAGATCTCTCTTGCGTTCAAAACTAATGATAAAAGCCGTTCCAGTGTAGAAACCACCCGTAGGGTGACCGGGTGTGAAAGAATAGTCCCACTGTAGCTCATGCATGTCGTAAGAGGTGACTAAAATGGGTACCCAGTGTCTGGAGGTATAGCCAGGCATCCTGTCCCTGGGGATTATATCAAGGGACTAGCCCTCCAGGTTGGGGTACCTCAGGGGCTTGTCTTCTTTTAGTAGATACGAGCATCATGACCCCGAGAAACCGTAGTGATCATTTTCTTTCCCATGGAGTTAATTGTCATAGGAAAACACGGGTGCCCCCCCTCCCTGGTATACTCTAGCGAACTTTTTCATTTTTCGACCCTCTTGTCAACCAAATTATCTTTTTTTTTTCCTTTTCAAATTTTTCACTTATCTAGATAGATCACAGCTTTACACTCACTTCCTTACTTTGTTTGGCGCAGCATACACATCTGGCTTTTGCGCCATTACAAATACTGTCCCTCAATCACATTCAGTGAAGAAATATAATTGTGGAATAATTTCGATGTAACCGAGAGGAAAAATCCTGGTTATTTTTATTTACCGAAATGTGTCTGCGAAAATTTTAAGAGATTTTAATTTTTCCCTTTTGATCTAAAATCAATTGCACGCTTAATTTTTAGTAACTTCGATTCTTTTATTTCGAATGATTGCCCGTTAGTACATGAATATTTTAATTCCTCATTTACAAAAACACAATTTCATCATTTTTCACATTTTTATCCAATTTTGTAATATGTTGTTACAATCAATATTTTTATTTTAAAGGCCAAAGTTTTTTGAAAAAGATTTATTTTTCAAAATTTGGCTATCAATTTTGTTGAACATTATTTGAAAGTAAATTCTCCCTCGTATTGTTTCAACTTGTTTAAATTTTTTTTGTAATTTTCAAAACAAGGCTAGAAATTGTACCCAAATTGATTTAATTTTTGGTTTCTGCAAAATCTTTATTTTTATGCTGTAAATTTCGAATCTCGGAAGAAAATAATTTTCTTGTTTTACTCTTAATATAATTTTTTTATAATGATAAAATAAAAATAAGTTTATGATACCCGGAAGATTTTTAAATAAAAAATAATTGTGAGATTTTTTTTGTAATAAGTAATTGCGTGAACATTATGGATAAAGTAAAGTTATGACATTCACCTCTCATTGACGTGATATGGAGCCCTCAGCAGCTTCCCTTTTTCAGGTTAGTATGAGCATCACTTATCTTAGGCACCAAAGCGATATTTTTCTTTTTCTATGGGGTTTACTGTTTTGGTAAACACGAGTGACGTGCTTCCTGTTTACCTAGGAATTCTCTATTTTCTGACCTTCCTTCTTGCCAACCAATAAATAATCTCCCCCTTCCTTTTTTTTTCAAAGGTCTCGATTACAGTTACACCTTCTTTGCCGCAAAATAGCCGTTAAACTTCACTATCACTCTTTCATTGGCGTGATTAAGTAGTTCTCCGTGAACTTCCAATTTTCCAGAAAACAATGCGATCAGTGTTAAATTTGTCGAAAAGAAATTTCACTTTTCCAAATTCCTGATGGGGAGGGGTTCGTTAAAGATAGATATTAGAAGTTACTTACGGGACTGAAAAGGGGGCGGGGAATCTAATATCTTACAGTAAAATCAGTGTTTTTCTTAATGTCAGCGGTATTTCTTAATGAAAAATGTATTTATTTTTACAATCTTTTTTTTTTAATTTTTCAGACTTACCATATAAAAATTGATTATCCAATTAAATATTAAAACTAATTTTTATACGTCTTTTATATGCAAGATTGTACGCCAATATTTTATTTCTGAATTTTGAATACACTCATGAAAAATTCCAACAATTAAAAACGTAGACGAAATTAGCTATAAGCTGCAGCACTTCCTGTGTCTGTCAAATAAAGAGGAAATGCGTAATAAACAGGAAAACTAGGGAAATGCCGAGTTTTTGTTTTCATTTACTCTTTCGCTGTCAGAACTCTAGATTTTATTGAATCTTTGTTCTGTATCATATTTGATCTTTGTAATTGATCATTTAATGTGATGGTGCCTGGAATTACTTTATCCATATGACTTCATTCAGTTATACGTAAAATCCTTATTTTAAAAAAAATAGTTATCTTTTTTTCAAAATATGTCTGTCAAAATAATTATGATTAATTGTAATTTTAACAATTTATAGTATATTGTTTCTTTGAAGGCCGTTTTTTAAAATATAAAATGAGTGAAAGTAGTTTTCTCTTTCCTCCATCCCCCCCTCTCCTACTGAGCTTGCCTTCTTTAGGTAGGTGTAGAAATCATGAGTCCGAGGCACCCAAGTGATCTTTTTCTTTCCCATGGGGTTTATTTATTGTTTTTTTTAGTAGACTGGTGACGCCCCGGACATAGATCTTCACCGAACCTTCTTCGGATCTACCAATTTCCCCCTTTTTCCTACGTCTAGATCACAGTTACACATGGTTTAGTGCAGCGTAGCCAAATTCCCCCCTTATGTGTGTGTGCGCACGCGCCTTATATCTACTTTCACTCACTCACCTTCCTCTACCTCGTAGGATCTGAATAGAGTCGGTTCATTTCCAGAGAAGGATCCTTAGACATCATTATGATTTTTTTTGTATATGAATCTATGCAATTGAATTGATAAGAAAAGTTCTTTTTTTTTTTTTTTTTTTTTTAAACGAATGAAAAGAAATCCATGCAAAAAAATGTATGTGTAGTTAAATTTTGTATTTTTGATTTGAAACCGTTCCTGTTGAATTGGTTTCAAAAAAAATTAACAATGTTTTTAGTGATTTTTTTTAAAAAAAATTAATGCAAAAATGACTTAACAATATTTTTTATAATGTATATTTTTTTACAAAAGCAGTGATTCGCAGAATTAGTTTTAATAAAAGATTTTGTTTTTTCTTAAATTAATATTACTATCATATTCTGTTTCATTCTGATAAGCAATATTAGCTAATCTTGAATGTTTAACTGTTGATTTCTAAAGTCGAGTCACCTTTTAACTAAACAACGCAGACATTGCAAAATTATACATAAAAATCCGTATCTTTCCCCGAAATGTAAAGCTTATTTGATTTTTTTTATCAATTTGACGAACATTTTTTTTATTTATTTCTTAAATATTTTAATTTTTTAGAAAGCATATTCATATTTTTTGAATCGTGAGAATTAATTGAATAATAATGTTTTCATCTAACAGCCTTAACTGGACCGGCAGTCACAGGAAATGCATCCGGGGTTTTCCATAAAGTGCATTTCACCATCGCATGTTCATTCTCTAACTCAAGTTCAAGTTAGGAAATTTTGACTGCAATGATAACTGAGACACCGTGTGGTCAAGTCACTTTACCAATAAATCCAGATTAAATCGTTAAAAAAAATTACTTGATACAGTACTTGCAGAAATGAATGAAAAAGTGTTACAAATCTTATAGGAACTGTTATAGTAATAAAATTTAATTATAAGAAATATTTGTGCTACGGCTCTTATCAGTCATAAAATATAAGCAAATTCTCATTAAAATCTTCACGTTGGCATGTAATATGTGTCTTAACAAAATTGGTGAATTGCACTTTAGGGAAACCCCCAGATGCATTTCCTTTGACTGTCAGTCCAGTTAACGGTGAATAAAAGGCGGTAAGAGCAACAAATTCTATCATCATAATTGGGGCTAACATAAAACTGGATGATATTTTGTTTGCAGGCATTATTTTGAGAATTTATAATACTAAATTGTATTTATAACCATTTTTTACCCTTTTTTATTGCCAAAGTTGTAACAACTCATGTCCTGTGCTCACGTTTTCGGTAATCGCAAAAATTTAAAAAGACCCGAAAGTGTAGATTTCTGTATTATCTTATCCAAACGATTTATCTTCGATCAACTTTGCAGTTGTCTAATCCTATGATTCTATCGCCCACTTGCGACGCTGAATGATAACAATTTATTCTAAAAACTGATGCATCTGTTTTGCGTATTCGCGATCACAACGTTTATAATTATACCATATAGCATTCGCTCAAAGATTTTTGTGTATAAACGTACAATGTTGTTTCTGTAATCATAATTTCATTGCACTTGACTTGTGTATTGAGTAGAATTTTTTAGGATGACTTCGTAGTTGATCTTAAAGAGAGGGAAGTTAAAGCCTATTAGACTTTTTTTTGATAGAATATCGTTCATGAGATCCAATAGTGGGGCGGGGCCCTGCTTCAAATTTCAATAGATTTCAGTTTTGTGCTAAGTCGTTTAAATGCTGTCGGAATTTTCATATTTTAGTCATTTAAAAAAGCAGGTTATTTTTCAGTGTTTTTTGTGTTGGTTACTTTTAGCAGTTTTTTAAAAAATATATTATTGCTTTATGAATCCTAGTAGTGCCATGTATATTGAGTAGGTGAGAAAAGGCTCGTGTTGATGTTTTTCAGGATTTTTGCTTTATAAAGAAAATGAATTTCGAAAATTTTTTACTGAAGTTTTTATCAGATATCTGAAATGCAAATTACTTCCTGGATGACAATTCATCTGAGTAAATATTTACAGAACAGAGACATGCAGATTCGGACGGAGGAAACGTTTCAAAATGAGCTAAAATTTCATTGCTTGAAACAGTTCTATAACTTTTAAAGAACTGAACTAATACTTTGTCAGTACTTTACTTGGGATCCAAGTAACAATTTTAATACACTAATATTCATTAAAAAGTGTTTTAAAAATCAAATTTCAATTTAAATATATTCAGGTTATATAGATTATATAAAAATATATTAGTGAACTGATACAGGTAGTTTTTCAGCTACATTGCGCGATATTTGTTTTTAATGCTACTGCCTGTTTGATTCAGAATAAATTGAAGTAAAAGCGAGAACAATTTTGCTTTTGTATGTAGTTACTCAGTCTTTTATTACAAATTCATGGATACATTCTGAATGTAAAAGTTTAATATTCACTGAGGTCGCCTAAGATTTAGATTGTATGGATATTTTTGATAGCAGTATTAAAAAGTGTTTTATGTATTTACTGTATATGTATTGAAATCAATTATTTAAAAGTTTGCTCAGGTTTATGAGTCTTTGTAGACGATTATATTATACTATATTATGAGCGAGTTCAGAAACAATGTTCAGGATTATATTTGTACCTTCTTATAATTTATAACCTATAGTTATTTTATTTTGTATGTATTGCCGATTTTGTTTGTCTTGTTCATATATGTTTTTGTAAATAAGTAAAATAAATGGATACAAAAAAAACCCTACTTATATATATCCTTAATCTAAACTTAGAAGAATATTAGCTTAAATTCTCTCACACACACATTTGCTCTAGAACAATGCTATTTTAGAATAAAATATTAAATTCTTTGAAACGTAATAAAGAACGAAAATACAATGATTATGAATGTATCCTTTCACATTAGAAGAAAATAAAGGGTAAAAAATTAGACTGTTTCGTAATTGACTGTACCTCCCATTTAAAAAATAATCAATCTTAATGTCCATATATATGTCAATCACTACTCCATTAAAGAGTATCTTAATGTTATACACAATTAAACTTATTTATGTATTTAATAGTTTGCGGGAAAAGGTTTGACCTCTCTTTTAATAAAATTTTAAATTCACAATGGTATGGCTTACTAAGTATTTAATACTCGTCACTAGTTGTAGAAGTTTGGTGATTGATGTGCTTACATATTTCTGGGATAGGCCGCGGTAGCCTAGTGGCCATGGTTTCGGATTCGTGGCTGGCAGTTTTCGTTCAGTCGCGGGTTCTATCCTTGGGCGTTAAAGATCCGCCGTGTAGCCAGGGCTGATGCAGGTTAAATCAGTCGGGGCCCAAAGTCCTCCCGTTGGCGTAGTGTGGAAGTTAGGAGATAGGGTGCCAGCTCAGGTGTCGTCCTCGTCACTTGACCGTGGTTCAAAATTACGAGGTCCGTCGCCAGTAACCCTCGTGTTGCTTCCAGTGCGACGTGAATAAAAACTAATCTAAACATTTTTCTGGGCAAGCACAAGAAATTTTTCATTTATGCTTGGATCAAATTTTCTGCAGGTGGTTGTCAAAATAATGGATAGGCCTGTCAATATGAATATTTTTTAATGATCTGCATGTTATTGTGAAGCTTAGAGCTTTCTCGTTTTTTCTTAGTCTTGCGAGATGTCGGACCTAACAGAATTTCAGAGAAGGCAAATTGTTGGAGCTCGTTTTGTAGGAGCATTTGAAACTACAACTGCTGACGTTGAGGGTACAGTCTCGAAAATCTTGACAACATACCACATACAAGGAAAACCAATATCCTCCAGGGTCAACTGTGGACGAAAGCGAAAGTTTACTGATAGCGACCATCAGATATTGAAGTAGATTATGGCATCGAAAAAGAAGGCAACTGCAGCCAAAGTGATTGAAGAATTAAATAAGCGTCTGCAGATTCCTGTATCAACCATAACAGTTAAAAGAGAGCTGCACAAGTAACAAATCTACGATAGAATAACTATTTTCAAGCCATTTATCACAGTAGAGGAAACAAAAAGTTGTCTCAAATGGACATAAAGACTGGTTAAGTGATGCATGGAAGAAAGTAATATGGTCAAATTAATAATTGTTTACATTGTTTTTCACAACTGGACGTGTTTACGTCTGGAGAACGCATACATTCGAGTATCATTCAAATTGCCTTGTTCAAATTGTGAAGTATGGAGACGGCTCTACTATGATTTGGGCAGAGATATCGTTTGTTTTCTTGCAGGCTCTATCATAATCGTAGAAGGCAGAGTAGCTGCAGTGTTAATATAGGGACATATTAACCAACCTATCATCCAATGGTGGAAACATTTCCATCTGGAGATACCGCCTTCCAGGTTGTTCATTATTTAATCCATACAGCTAGACCTATGCAGACACGGTTTGAGGAACATGAAGTCTTACAGTCCCTTGGCCTTCTCAATCTCCAGACGTCAATATTATTGAGCCACTCTGGTCTTATAGAAAGCAGACCCTGCTGCCATTCTCCACCACCATCCTCTCTTTGAACTTCCTCGACATCTTCTTGAAGAATTTTATAATAATTTAAGTATTTTTTTTTGTTCCACTCTATTCCCAGACATATTCAGGCTGTTATACATGCCAAATGTAACTTACGTCTTATTAATAAAGATTTTTGTAATCTTTTGATAGCCACCTGTATTTTTCCATAATTAACTATTAATTCTGAAATCTAATTTTTAGGGGGGGGGGGGGATTTCAATTCTTTATTGATTGATTGATAACGCTTTTTTCTGTCTGCTCAACATGTACATTTACTCCGACTTGTCCTCGTCACTTGACTGTGGTTCAAAATTACGAGGTCCGTCGCCAAAAGCCCTCGTGTTGCTTTTAGTGCGACGTTAATAAAACCAAACTAACTTAACATGAATAGTTTAATGTGTGACCTCATCATTTGATTGTGGCTCGAGATAACGAGTCTATCACTAATATAAATCATAGTTTTAATTAACTCAAACATGAATAGCCCGTAAAGTAGCTCATAATTTGTTGTAAATTTACTTAATATATTTACTCCCATGAATTCCACCCTTCATCGGTAGTCGAATTTTTTGTGCATCGGCCGGCGAGGTTGTAGTTTTAGTCGCCGTATTTAGACACGATTACTTAATGAATATTTGGGGAAGCTTAAAATCCATCGTGACCGACAGTAATGTCGGGAATCCTTTGTTCTCGACGCATATTAGTTTTTGTATATCTTGAATATATAGATAGTATACTTGTGTATCTTGCGTATAAAGTTAATATCAATGGCTCGCTGTTCTGATCTCGTTCGGTCTTCATATCTAAAGCAGTTAGTTCCATTCATTGTTGAAACACAGTTCTATAGCTTTCGGGAAATTTTTCTTAATCTAGATTGAAGATCTTTCTCAAGAAGTATTAACTTTTTGTTTATATATATATAAAATCCGGGGGGGGGGGGGGTTGTTACTTCAGTTACGTATTGCTATAAAATTAAAGTTATGACATTCCTCTCTCATTGACGTGATATGGAGCCTCAGCAGCTTCCCTTTTCCGGGTTATTATGAGCATCATCTTATCTTAGGCACCAAAGCGATATTTTCTTTTCTATGGGGTTTACTGTTTTGGTAAACACGAGTGACATCTTCCTGTTTACCTAAGATTCTCTATTTTTCTGACCTTCCTTCTTGCCAACCAATAAATAATCTCCTTCCTTTTTTTTTTTTCAAGGTCTCGATTACAGTTACACCTTCTTTGCCGCAAATAGCCGTTAAACTTCACTATCCACTCTTTCATTTGGCGTGAGATGGTTCTCCGTGAACTTCAATTTTCCAGAAAACAATGCGATCAGTGTTAGAGATTTGTCGAAAAGAAATTTCACTTTCCAAATTCCTGATGGAGGGGTTCGTTAAAGATAGATATTAGAAGTTACTTACGGACTGAAAAGGGGCGGGAATCTAATATCTTACAGTAAAATCAGTGTTTTCTTAATGTCAGCAGTATTTCTTAATGAAAAAATGTATTTATTTTTACAATCTTTTTTTTATTTTTCATTTACCATATAAAATTGATTAACCAATTAAATATTAAAACTAATTTTTTATACGTCTTTTATATGTAGGTGTACACTTAATATTTTATTTCTGGATTTTGAATACCTCATGAAAAATTCCAACAATTAAAACGTAGACAACGAAATTAGCTAAGCTGCCTTACTTCTGTCTGTCAAATAAAGAGGAAATGCGTAATAACAGGAAAACTAGGAAATGCCGAGTTTTTTTGTTTTTTCATTACTCTTTCGCTGTCAGAGACTCTAGATTTTATTGGTCTTTGTTCTGTATCATATTTGATCTTTGTAATTGATCATTTAATGTGTGATGATTGCCTGGAATTACTTTATCATATGACTTCATTCAGTTATACGTAAAATCCTTGACACCAAAATGAGGTTATCTTTTTTTCCAGGCTCTGTCTGTCAAAATAATTATGATTAATTGTGGTACAACAATTTATAGACATTGTTTTCTTTGAAGGCCGTTTTAAAACAACAAAAAAATGAGTGAAAGTAGTTTTCTCTTTCACCATCCCTCTCCTACTAAGGCTTGCCTTCTTTGGGTAGATCATGAGTCAAGGCGCCAAGTGATCTTTTCTTTTCCTTGGGTTGTTATTGTTTTTTTTAGTAGACTGGTGACGCCCCGGACATAGATCTTCACCGAACCTTCTTCGGATCTACAATTTCCCCCCGCACCACCTGCGTCTAGATCACAGTTACACATGGTTTTAGTACAGCGTGGCCAAATTCCCCTTATGTGTGTGTGCGCACGCTGCTTATATCTACTTTTCACTCACTCCTGCTTCTCTACACTGTGCATCTGAATAGAGTCGGTTCATTTCAGAAGGATCATAGACATCATTATGATTTTTTTTGTATATGAATCTATGCAATTGAATTGATAAGAAAAAGTTCTTTTTTTTTTTTTTTTTTAAACAGAATGAAAATCCATGCAAAAAAAAAATGTATGTGTAGTTAAATTTTGTATTTTTTGATTTATTCGTTCCTGTTGAATTGGTTTCAAATGCTAATGTTTTAGTGATTTTTTTTAAAAAAAAATTAATACAAAATGACTTAACAATATTTTTTTATATTATATATTTTTTTCAAAGAAGCAGTGATTCTGGGAGTAGTTTAATAAAAGATTTTGTTTTTTCTTAGAATTAATATTACTATCATATTCTGTTCATTCTGATAGAAAACAATGATAGCTAATCTTGAATGTTTAACTGTTGATTTCTAAGTCGAGTCACCTTTTAACTAAACAACGCAGACATTTATATACATAAAATCGTATCTTTCCCGAAATGTAAGCTTATTTGATTTTTTATCAATTTGACGAACATTTTTTATTTATTTCTTAAATATTTTTTAATTTTTTAAGAAAGCATATTCATATTTTTTGAATCATTGAGAATTAATTGAATAATAATGTTTTCATCTAACAGCCTTAACTGGACCGGCAGTCACAGGAAATCAGGGGTTTTCATAAGTGCATTTCACCATCGCATCATTAATTCTCTAACTCAAGTTCAGAGTTAAATTTTGACCTGGCGATAACTGGGGAACACCGTGTGAAGTCACTTTACCAATAAATCCAGATTAAAATCGTTAAAAAAATTACTTGATACAGTACACGAAATGAATGAAAAAGTGTTACAAATCTTATAGAACTGTTATAATGTCGTTTAATTATAGAAATATTTGTTATACGGCTCTTATCAGTCATAAAATATAAGCAATTCTCATTAAAATCTTCACGTTGGCATGTAGTATGTGTCTTAACAAAGTAATTGGGTACTTTAGGAAACCCCCCGATGCATTTCACGCTGTCGTCCAGTTAACGGTGAATAAAAGGCGTAAGTGAGCAACAAATTCTATCTCATCAATTGGGGCTAAATAAAAACTGGATGATATTTGTTTGGCAGCATATTTTTGAGAATTTGCAATCTAATGTATTTATAAACCATTTAATTACTTTTTTATTAGCACAAGTTGTAAACAACTCATGTCTCATGTCTCACTTTTCGGTAAATCGCAAAATTTAAAAGACCCGAAGTAGATTTCTGTACTTATCTATCCAACCGTTGTATTTCGATCACTTTTGCAGTTGTCTAACTCTATGACTTCATCGTCACTTGCGACGCTGAATGATACACCATATTCTAAAAACTAGCGATTATCTGTTTTGCGGTATTGCGATCACAACTTATAATATACGCACTACGTATATCTGCTAATAAAGATTTTTTGTGTATAAACGGTACAATGTTGTTTCTGTAATCATAATTTCTAATTTAATTGACTTGTGTATTATAGAATTTTTTAGATGACTTCGTAGTTGATCTTAAAGAGAGGAAGTTAAAGCCTATAGACTTTTTTTTTTGATAGAATCGTTTGCAGATCCAACTATCCCCTTCTTCAAATTCAATAGATTTCAGTTTTGTGCTTAAGTCCGTTTAAATACGTCGGAATTTTTACATATTTAGTCACTAAAAAGAGTTATTTTTCAGTGTTTTTTTGTGTTGGTTACTTTTAGAGTTTTTAAAAAATATATATATTGCTTTTATGAATCCGTAGTAGAATCAGCTATGTATATTGAGTAGGTAGAAAAAGGTTAGATGTTTTTTTCAGATTTTCTTTTTAGTAAGAAAAGCCGAATTTCTGAAAATTTTACTAGAAGTTTTTTATCAGATGTATCTGGCAAAATTACTTCCTGGATGACAACTTCCTGAGTAAATATTTACAGGAACAGAGACGTATCAGATCTCGGACGGAAGGAATTTCAAAATGAGCTAAAATTTCATTGCTTGAAACAGTTCTATAACTTTTAAAGAACTGAACTAATACTTTGTCAAAGACTTTTTACTTGGGATCCAATACTTTTAATACACTAATATTCATAAAGTTTAAAATCAATTATTACAATTTAAATATATTCAGGTTATATGATTATATAAAAATACATTAGTGAACTGATACAGGCAGGTTTTCAGCTACATTGCGCGATATTTGCTTTTTTAATGCTACCTGCCTGGTTGATTCAGAATCAAAATGCAGAAAAGCTGAGAACAATTTTTTGCTGTAGTTACTTAGTCTTTTATAAAATCATGGATGATATTCTGAGATGTAAAAGTTAATATTCACTGAGGGTCACAAGATTTAGATTGTATGGATATTTTTGATAGCAGTATTAAAAATGTCTATAGTGTATTTACTGTATTGTATTGAAAACTCAATTACTAGTTTGCTCAGGCTTATGAGTCTTTTTGAGTGATTATAGTTATAATATATTATTGAGCGAGTTCATAACGAATGTTCTAGTGATTATATTTGTGCATTGCTATAATTATAACCATAGTTATTTATATTTGCGTGTATTATTGTTTGTTTATCTTGTTCATATATGTTTTGTAAAATAAATAAAATAAAATGGAGTACAAAAAAAACCCTTCTATATATATCCCTAATCTAACTTAGAATGATAGCTTAAAATTTTCCACACATTTGCTCTAGAACAATGCTATTTAGAAAAAATATTAAATTATGAAACGTAATAAAGAACGACATAATATTCATGATATGTATCCTTTCCATTAGAAGACAAAAAAGGGTAAAAATTAGACTGCTTCGTAATTACTTGTACTCCCATTCTAAAAATAATCAATCCTTACATGTCCATATATATGTCAATCTCCCATTGTAAAGAGAGTATCTTAATGTTATATCCAATTAAACCTTATTTATGTTTAAGTAGTCGCAGGAAAAAGGTGTTGACCTCTCTTTAATAAAACTTTTTAATCACAATGGTAGCTGTACTAAGCATTTTAATACTCGTCACTATTGTAGAAGCTTTGGTGATTGATGTGTGCCTGATATTCTGGATAGGCTGCAGCCGGTAGCTGGCCATGGTTTCGATCTCTGTGGCTGGTAGTTTCTCGTTCAGTCTGGGGTTCATCACTAGGGTTAAGGCACCATAGCCATGAGGCTGATTAGTTAAACCTAATCAGGCCCAAGAGTCCTCTCCGTTAGTAGTGTGAAAGGGAGATAGGTGCCAGCTCAGGTGTCATCCTCGTCACTTGACGTGTTGAATTATCAGGTCCGTCGCCAGTATACCCTCAGTGTTTTCCGAAGGGACGTAATTAAAAACTAATCTAAAACATTTTCGAGCGTACAAGAAATTTTCATTTAATGCTTGATCAAATTTTTCTGCAGGTGGTTGTCAAAATACTGGATAGCCTGTCAATATGAAGACATATTATGATCATAATTGTGAAGCTGAGCTTTCTCGTTTTTTTCTTAACGTTATGCAGATGTCGGACTGGATTACGAATTTCAGAGAAGGCAAATTGTTGGAGCTCGTTTGTAGGCTATTTGTTCGAACTACACTGCTGATGTTGAGGGTAGCAGTCTCGTAACTGACAACATACCACATACAAGAGAAGCCAATTAGCAGGGTCAATAGTGACGAAAGGAAAGCTTTACTGATACACCATCAGATATTGAAGTGATGTATGGTCACTCGAAAAAAAGGCAATGACAGCTCAAAGTGATGAAGAATTAAATGCGTCTGCAGATCTCTGTATCAACCAAACAGTAAAAAGAGATGAGCTCAAAGTAACAAATCTACGATAGAATAACTATTTTCGAGCCATTTATCACGTAGAGGAAACAAAAGTTATCTCTCAAAGGACATAAAGACTGGTTAATGATGATGGAAGAAAGCTAATATGGTCTATACATAATTGGTTTACATTGTTTTTTCACAAATGGACGTGTTTACGTCTGGAACCCTATACATGTCAGTATCATTCAAATTGCCTTGTTCAAATCTGATGAATATGAGGGTCTACATGATTTGGGGTGCAGAATATCGTTTGTTTTCTGCAGGCTCTATATCGCATAATCACGTAGAAGGCAGAAGTAGCTGCAGTGTTAATATAGGGACATATTAACCTAACTCGTATCCAATGGTTGAAACATTTCCATGGAATACCGCCTTCAGGTTGTTCATTATTTAATCCATACAGCTAGACCTGTGAACGGTTTGAGAACATGAAGTCTTACAGTCCCTTGGCCTTCTCAGTCTCAGACGTCAATATTGTTGAGCCACTCTGGTCTTATAGAAAGCAGACCTGCCATTCTCTCCACCACCATCCTCTCTTTGAACTTCCTCGACATCTTCTTGAAGAATTTTATAATAATTTAAATTTTTTTGTTCCTCTATTCCCAGACATCAGGCTGTTATACATACTTAAATGTAACTTACGTCTTATTAATAAAGATTTTTGTAATCTTTTGATAGCCACCTGTATTTTCCATAATTAACTATGCAATCTAATTTTTAGGGGGGGGGGGTGATTTCAATTCTTTATTGATTGATTGATAACGCTTTTTCTGTCTGCTCAACATGTACATTTACTCCGGCTTGTCCTCGTCACTTGACTGTGGTTCCAGAATTACGAGTCCGTCATAAAAGCCCTCGTGTTGCTTTTGTTGACGTTAATAAACAAACCTTAGCATGAATAGTTTAATGTGTGACCTCATCATTTGATTGTGGCTTTCGAGATAACGAGTCTATCACTAATATAATCATAGTTTTAATTAACTCAAACGCCCACGTAAAAGTAGCTCATAATTTGTTGTAGAATTTACTTAGCTATTTATACATGATTCCACCCTTCATCGGTAGTCGAATTTTTTTGTGCATCGGCCAGCCGGCGGCAGGTTGTAGTTTTAGTCGCCGTATTTAGACGTTACTTGTGAATATTTGGGGAAGCTTGATCCGTGACCGACATTAATGTCAGGGAATCCTTCTCATTTGTGGTTTTTTTGCTATGTGAGCTGCCAGGTGGCATACTTGCCTGCGCAAGGGTAACGTCAATGGCTTTCAACGCATTTTACATTCGTTCTTCTGCTCCCAAAGCAGTTAGTTCATTCATTGTTGGCTACAGTTCTATAGCTTTCAGGAGAATTTTTCTTGAGAAAATCTGATTGAAGATCTTTCTCAAGTAACTTTTTTGTTTATATATATATATAAAATCCGGAG